>JACEEZ010005068.1:92500-97500 GCA_016584305.1 Chionoecetes opilio
CAATACCTTAATTCTCCGTATACCCACAAACCCTTTTTCCGTCCCTTCCCACCTTTTTTACTACAAAAACCAAAAACGGGCAGACTTAAGGATCCCTCGCAAACACACACCCCCACACCACTAAAAACAATACCCAACTAAACTTGACACAGCCTAAACACCTTCAAAAAAACATCCTCACAGCTGCTACACTACATACCAAAGAAACAAAAAAAATTTTCTATGATTTTAAACCCTCTATCCGGACCAACGTCCCCTTACTGCTACAAAAACACGCTTTGCACGAAACTTCAAATCACATCAGGTCCAGGGAATTTAAAACTTCTACCCCAAACCATCCTCGACAGCTTACAGACGACCACGACACACAGGGAAAAGTTTAGTACGGCATGGAAGCAAGCGTACTTCTAACCCACTGAGTTCGGGCACATGGTGCACAGAATGAAGGGAATAAAGAGGGAACGCTCGAGTTTTTACTCGTCAAAAACATCCGGTAGAGACCCTGTCCGAGTCCCCGAGCGTTTAAAAAAACACTGGGAAACTGTTTCCGACCACCCCCCCCTCCCCACCCACACCCCAGCACAACACACATGAACTATTACCCACCACATGCACCGACACGAAGTAGACACTATTCCCTTGGCTCATAAAAAAAAAAATTTAAAACCACAAAACCCCCTCTCCCCACACCTTTTGAGGAGGAGGATTCCCCCGGCTGCAAAAACGAACGCCACCCCGCGCACCGGGGCCCCAAGGCATCACCTGGCCCATCTCAAAAATCTCCCCCCCCGACTTTTCCCTCACCACACACATTTTCAACGCCTCGCTCCCCACAGGCTTTTTCCCCCAAAAGCCTTCAAAACAGCCACAAAATTCTCATCCCAAAAACCCGGAAAAAGCCCTCACCTCCCCAAAAAATACCGCCATACCCTCCTCGACATCTGGGAAAGCCCTTTTGAAAGACTAGTATGCCCCCATTAAAGACCACCTCGGACAAAAAACCTCCTGCCCCCAAAGCATTTGGCTTCGGAAAAGGACCTCCACCGACAAAGGCCCCCTAAACACCATAGGGCCTCCTCAAAGGAGCACAAAACCCCAAAGCTATTATAAAACAGTTCTAGTGACAAAAGGACGTAAAACAAGCTTCGACCCGTGTGGCAACGGACTCAATAAAAAATTGAACGATTTTGACCTCCTATTCTGACCAAAAGACTACTATGAAACTTCCTGACAGACAGACAGATGAGACTCCGTCATAAGACTACTTTCCGACCCTTTTACACCACTAGCCGGGGTCCCCCAGGGCTCTATCTTTCCCCAACTTCTTTAACATGTACACTCATGACTACCCTGCCCACACAACGAGAATTTGACCTTCAATAGCGATGAGTGACATACAGCCCCCAGACATTTAGAAAAATAACTGTCGAATCCAAAGGGAAAATTACTGAAACCACCGTGGGAACTAAAATGGAGGATTCACTACACCTCAAAAAAAAAAGCCCTTACTTTAATAAAAGGAGATAAGCTGAGAAAATATCTATACCCGTTCCCACACAACCCCCACCAACCCCCCGAAGTAAAAATATACAGTACCGGCCAAAACATAGACGAATCTCAGATTAAATCTACACAAAAGCCAAATTAGGTATCGCGGCCAGAGTACAGAGAAACCCTGGGCAGGTTCCCTACGTGCCGCGCAAAAAATTGCATTTTTTTAAAGCCCTTGTTCTACCACACTTAAACCTACTGCCCCCTCACCCTCTCTTAGTGGCACAAACAAATTTCTCAACACAGGGGATCCAAACAAGTCACTACGCTCCCCTTGGGAGAAAAGTGGTCGACTTCCCGGGTCTCTGTTCCCTTCACGAGGAAAAACATTTTCCCCTAAACATCACACTATACACAGGACAAAAACGACTCCCATTTCCAACACACACATGACACAATTACCCCTTCATCGCACCTCCCGCGAGTTTTCGCCCTTCCCCCGAAAAAAAAAAAATTTTAAACAACCCCAAAAAACCCCAAAACCCCCCCTTTCCCAAAATTCCCATAATCATTTCACTTTTTCCCCACAAAACTCCTCTTTTTTCCCAAAACCCTTTTTTTTTCCACCCCTTTCCCCCCCACCGGGGGGGGCCCAGGCTTGGCCAACCTTCCTTACCACTCTCTGTGGAGGTTTAGAGATGTGAAAACCGCTGGCGAAACGGTGCGACGCCCAGGTCGAGACCACTTCTGCCAAAAACGGATTCCCAACGTGTTCACACACCCAAAACCTATCCTTTTCCTGTCCTAAATAACCACCCCCTTTCCCAAACAGGTTTCCCTCGGGCGAGGCACGCGTGGGGTCCCGGCTTTTTTTTTTCCACTTATTGTTTATGCTTTGATTCAATTTTTTTTTTTTTTTTTTTTTTTTTTTTGATAAGGCTGGGCTGCGTGAAAACGCCCTGCACCTTTTCCAAAAGGTTCAGGGCCGGGGGTTTTTTTCCATCCAGGCGGGCCAAGATGAACCCCTGGGTGGCCACGGCTAAATGCCGTGACCACGCGCCGCCCCACGGCCCCTCTTCCGCTGGATCCCCCCCCCAAAACCCCAAACCCCTAACCATCGTCCTCCCCCCGTGCGAGTCCACAGGAAAACCAAGACTGTGGCGGCGCAAAGGGAACCAAGTTTAAAGTTTGAGACCCCGGGCCCTTTCGTCATCACCCACGGGCCCCCCACCCGGGGGAGCAACCTGGTTTTACCCCACACCAGCGGGGATGAAGCTGGTTTTCTTTCGGATCGTCCGTGGGTTGTAAATTTTGTCGGGCGGTGGGGAGCAAATTCGGTCTAACTCTCTCCGTTGTCCTTTCACCAAATCTCATCTCCCTTTCCCTGGTTCGGACAGGCCACATAAAACCCAAAGACCCCTTCGCTCTACGAAGGGATCCTTCCCCCCCTTTTTGCTACTACAAAACTTTTTCCCTCAATCCCCCTCCGTTCCCCTTCCCCCCCCCCTCCCCCCTTCTATCTCACTGCTACTATCCTACCCGGGGTTCGGACGGGCCACTTAAATCCAATGACCCCCCCTGCTATAACGGGGTAATCTTACCCTTTTTACGTGCTGCAAAACTTTATACTCCTACAATCCACTCCATTCCTCGCCCTTCCCCCCTCTATCAGGGGTTTGGATCCCCAAAAACTGTAGGTCCCTCCGCTCTACGGAGTCCTTCTTCCCCTGTCCAAAACTCTGAAAAAAAGAAAAAAAAAAAAAAAACTTTTTAAATTTAGACTTTTTTCATTAAATTTTTTCCCAAATTTTCCCTTTTCCGTTTGTATATGTTGGGAAGGGGGGAGGGAGTGGAGAAATGAAACTAGCCGCACGTGCGGGGGCCGAGGGTATCAGGGGTGCGCGCGTACATGGCGTGGAAAAAAAAACAAAAAAGACAATAAAAAAACAACAAAAAACAACAAAAAACAAGATAAGAAAAAGAAAAAAGAAGAAAAAAGAAGAAAAAGAAGAAGAAAACAAGTCAGCGTGAAAAAAAAGAAAAAAACAAGAACAAAACCAAAACTGAAGAACTGGTGGGGGCGGGGGTGGGCGGGGGTTTTTCCTGGGGGTGTCCGGAGACCCCTCTTCCGGGCCCATGTCCTCCAGCCGCCCCAAGTGGTTTCTGTTTGCTGTGCGAGAGGGGAAAACTGTCGTTAGGGCGAGATCACTCACAAAAAAAACACACAAAAAAAATACAGCACCCGGGTCAACCCCGGAGACTTTTTTCTTACTACCCCCTTTCTCTCCCCTCTATTTCTTTTCCCGTCCCCCCTTCCCCATCTCCCGCTTTCCCTTTTTTAAATTTCTTTCTTCTCTTAACTGCTCCCTCAACTCCTGAGAGAAAAAAATCTTCCCAGCTGCTGAAAAGGTTTTAGACCCAAAACGGATACAGCAAAAAGACAAACACGGCGAATCATAAAAGTGTTACAAAGGAAAAGACACCTTAAGACAAAGAGAAAATTCTTTAAAAAGTAATAAACCTGAACAGCTATCCTTTAACGAGATCGTCTCAGAGATGATAGAAATAATAATATAAAAAAGATATAGCTGGAAGATGGGATGGGGGGAAGTTAGGGGGGGGGGGAAAAGAAATAATATGATTAAGAAAAACAAGAGCTTAACTCTGCGTGCCGGAGGGGAGGACTGAGGCAAAAGTGATTTTGCTGGTGAGAGAAGTAAAGGGTGCATCGTTATGTGGGGTTAGAGGGGGATCTAGGAGGTGTGATGGTAAGAGGAAGGGGCATTTTGGTGTATGTTTATGTGAAAGGGGGGAAATCTTGGTATTTTTTAAAAATGTGATTGTTTGTTTGGGGGGGTCAAAGAAAATATGTGCCAGGTTTTGGGGCGCTTGTTTGGGTGTTTGAGTTGAGAGAGTTGTGAGGCGCGGGATGAGGCTGGGCTCTGATTTGGGCCCAAAAAGTGTTTTGAGTGTTTTTTTAGCGAGGGGACCCCCAAGAGTCCGTGCTTTGCCACCGGGCGTAGGTTCTAAGGGAAATTTTTACTAAAAGAGATCGAAATTTAGTAAATTTGGCGAGGGAGAAGGATTTTATTATGTAAAGGGTAGCTTCAGGAAAGGGTATGTATGTCTTGGGCAAGGGAGATAGGTTAGGGGGTTGGACGACGGCGGGTGGACGGGGGAAGTTTTTTTCCCTTTAACTGGGGGCAATAAGGGGATTTTTTCAAAATTGTTTTTTAATTTTTTTTGCCCTACGATATTAAAGGGGGGGCGATTATTGCACATGGAGGGGTTTGATGTATGAAATATACCATTTTGTGTCATGTATCCATCAAAGGCTTTTTTTGTTTCTTGAAGGAGCTTGGGGTTTTTTAATGCAAGAGTTTAAGAGCCATAGGGGTAAAGTAAGGAAAAAATAAATGCGCTGTATAGGTGTTTTTTTTTTTTTTGGGAGGCTGAGCGGAAGCGGTAAGAGAGGAGAGAGCCTTTTTTGCTATTGCCTGTTTTTTTTT
>JACEEZ010005068.1:102500-120000 GCA_016584305.1 Chionoecetes opilio
AAGCACTAAGGATGAAGGGATAAAAAATGTTAATTTTGGGACGGGGCCCCGAGATTCTCGGGCCCGTAAAATACAAGTAATGAATCAACTACATGTACAAAAAACGGAAATCAATAGTCTCAGTTTGGGGAATGAGGCAAGACTTTACCGCAGATTTTTTTCCTGTAATCAATACTCCTAAAAGTGTTTTTACCCCAAACCCCCCCCTTTAAAAATTTTTAAATGAAAGGGACTAAACCCTTACCACCTACGAGTTTTGCAATTTTGGAGTACTCTCATAAAAATTAAATTTACAGTTTCGGCTACCCAAAACAGACAGACAGACAGACAGACGACAGACGACACACGGTACCCTATAGATTTTAAATTTTTATAATATTTAAAATTATATATATTTTATTATAAAAATTATATATTTATTAATTATATAATAATATAAAAATTTAAAATATAATAATATTATAATATATATATATATTTAATATAATATTATTATAAAATAAAATTTTTTTTTAATTTTTAGGAGTACCCGGTTGTCAGTCAGTCGTCAGTCTCTATTTTGGGTACCCGAAACTGAAAAATTCAATTTTAATGGGATAGGCTCAAAAAATCGCACAAAAATCGAGGGGGAAAAGCGGATTGGTCCAATCGATTAAATCTTTTTTGAAGGGGGGTTTTTGGGCAAAAAAACCCTTTTCAAAAAATAGATTACACGAAACCTCGCGATAACGTTTGCCATGTCACTACTTCCGTGAGTCATGTCTTGCCTTTTGGGTTTCGTGTGTGAGTGTGTGTGGGGTGCCTTTGTGTGTGTGTGTGTGTGTGTTGTGTGTGTGGTGGTGTGTGTGGGTGGTGGAGACTGCGCATGTATATATGTGTGATGTGTGTATGTGTGTGTGTGGGTGTGGGGAATGTGTGTGTGTATGTGTGGGGTTTTATCGTGTGTGTGTGGTGTGTTGTGTGTGGTGGGGGTTTTGTGTGTGTGTATGTGTTTGTGATGGGTGCATGTGTCGTGCGTGCTGCGTGCATCCCTACGTCGGTGTGTGCGTGTGTTGTGTAGTGTGTGGTGTGTGTTGTGTTTGGGGGTGGTTTTTGGTGTGTGGTTTGTGTGGTGTGTGTGGTGTGTGGTGTGTGTGTGGTGTGGGGTGTGTGGTACATGCGGGGACAGGCGGGGGGGCGGGGGCGAGGCAGGCGTGGGGCGGGGGTGATCGGCGGGGGCGGGGGAAAGGCGGGGGGCGGGGTTGAATTAGGCGGGGGGCGGGTGAACCGACGTGGGCCTGGGTGAGACAGGCGTGGGGCTGGGGTGGACAGGCTGGGGTGGGTGGGGCAGGCTTAAGCGGGGGTGAGGCGGCGGGGGCTAAAAAGGGTGACCCCCGGCATGGGGCTGGGGTAGACAGGGGGGGGGCTGGGGTGAGGCGGGGGGGGCTGGGGTGAGATTTTGCGTGGGCCTGGGGTGAGGCGGCGGGGAGCTGGGGTGGGCGGCTGGGGCTGAGGTGAGACAGGTGTGGGGCTGGGGGGACGGCGGGGGGCTGAGGTGAACGGCGTGGGCGGGGGGTGGGCCGTGGGGCTGAGGTGAGAAGGTGTGGGGCGGGGGTGAACAGGCGGGGGCGGGGTGAAAAGGGGCGTGGGGCTGGGGGAGGCAGCTACGGGGTGATAGGTGGTTTAAACCCCGAGGCACTTCACCAGTGACCAACGACGCAACAACAAATTGGAGTTTGCACTCACATTGTTGTCAATATATACTACTAAAAAAACCCCCCAAACATGGGTCCGAATGGCCCACAACCCCTTGTACAATATATGGAGTGCCGTGTTGTGTGTTCTGTTTTGGGTAGCCAAAACTGAAAAATTCAATTAATGAGGTAGGCTAAAAAAACCCAATAAATTAGGTGGTAAGGGCTTGGCCCCCTCTCGTTAAATCATTTTAAAGGGGGGTTTTTTTGGGCTAGAAACACTTTTAGGTGTTTAGGTTAAGGAAAAACCCCCTGCTGAAACCCTTTTGCCGTATTCCACAAACTCTAGATCAGGGAAACGTTTTTGTGTGCGTGTGTGAGGGTGGGGGTTGGGAAATCACAGGAACAAAAAGGGTTGGAATAAACGGAAGGGTCTACCCCCAGGCATTTGATAGTGACAAACGAAGAAACAACACGTTGGAGTTTGCAATCACATAATTGTCAAATATATTATTTTACAAACATCAATACTGGGTTCGAAGGGGGCCCAAAACCTTGTATATACTTTTAATATTGTTAGGGACTTTGAAGGAGTGAGGGGCAAATAATTTTTCTTTTTAATTTTTTCTTTTTATTCCCGTTTTTAGACCTTTTTAATTATGTTTTCTTTGCCTTTCTGGGCCCAATCCTCGGAAGGCTTACGGTCCGCGGGGTCCCCCTATTGTTCTCAAAAACTTTTCTTCTGTGCTTTCACACTGCCTGGTCAAGCTTTTTCCGCGATGTCTATCTACTTCCACCTTTCCTTCTTGGGAAGTTTGCTCCATCTAACCCGTTCCTAAGAGGGGGTTTCCCTTCTAATTTTTTCAAACTACCGTCCCATAGGTTTAACTTCCTGCCCCTTTTTTTAAAACATTTGAATCTATACTTTAAAAAAAAGATTTTTAAGCCTACTTTCCCCAATCTTTTTATTGATCGTCGTACGGTTTCCGTAAAGGGGGTCTACTGGGATCTTTTAGCTTTCCTATGAATCATGGTCTCCTCCTTAGGGGTTTCGGTGAAAATTTTGCTGTTGCACTTGACATATCAAAAGCTTTTGATAGAGTCTGGCCCAAAACTTTAATTTCCAAAATACCCTCATTCGGTTTTCTACCTTTTCTCTGTACCTTCATCCTTTAAATTTCCTTTCAAACCGTTCTATTGCGCTACTTAACGGATATTGTTCTTCTCCTAAAACACATATGGTGTTCCCCTTGTTTTCCATCACCCATTCTCGGGTTTTTATAAATTTTTATTCATTTAAAGATCTTCTAATCTAAATCACCCCCTATCCACTCCTACGCTGATTTTTCCCTTCATTTTTCAACGTCGTTTATTAACGTCCAAATCAACAGGAACTAAGTGATTCACGGAGAGATGCTACCAAGCGCCATTTTTGATTTTTCTATAATTTATGATTGGGGCAGAGCAAACCTTTTTTTTTTTTTAAAAGCCTCAAAAACCCAATTTTTTCCCTATCTCTCGACAAAACCACCAATAACTATCCCCTCTTTCAATGACCTAACTATTCCTTCACAAAAGGGGGTCTTTTAAATGGGGTTTGCGAAAACCCCCCGGGGGCGCGGAAGTTTTCCAGGAGTACTTAGATGGGTAAAGAAAAATATTTTTTTAAAAAGAAATTTTCAGAGTATGACGAAGCTCTGTGCCGTACATGTCGGTTCACGTTAAAAAATGAAAAGGGGGTGTGAAGGTCTGGGGTGGGGAAAGTATATATGGTTTTACTGAAGGAATTGCGTCTTTTTGGTGATTGGAAGCAAATTTGATTAAAAAACCCCTTCATTTTTTTAATGCCCTTTCCTTTCCCGATAAATGCAAAAAAATAATAGAGTTGGTGAACGACTCTGGTGCAAAAAAATGCATTTAAACACTTACCCTTTTACCCAAATTTGGTAAAAAAGGGGGAAAATTTACCCTGCTGAGCCTTAACTGATTTACTCTGAAATCTTTGCTGATGTCTTACAATCTTTTCCGGTACTTCCCTGTGGACAAGGATTTTAACGCGGCTGACATGAAACTAAAAATCGAGCACGGTTAATGTGGATAGACCTTCGAGTGTGCCTGTCAAACCGTTCCTCGAATTGAAAAACTTGTTTGCACCAAACGGCACGTCTTCCCCCTGAAATTCAATAACTTTCAGCATTAAAATTATACTACAGCACAGTTTCATTTCTGCATTTGTATTTTCATTCTTCTAAATTTCTTGGATTTTGAGCTACTGCTGAATAAAGTAATTATAATAACCATTTTTTTTAAAATCCATTAAGTACCAAAGTATATTTAAATCTTTCTATTTTTCAAATTTCCCTTCGGGGTCAGATTAAATGGGGGGAGGTAGATGGTGGGCACACTTGGGGGGGACTTAACGAAAAAGTTTTTAGAACCCTTATCTACAATGAAACCTAAGCTTTTTTTGTCTCACAAACCCCCTCCTCTGAATGAAAGTTTTTAATCTTTTAAAACACCGCCGCAATGTTTTTCTTGCTCTCTTTTACGTATTTTCATGCTCACTGCTCTTCGAACTTGCTAACTGCATGCCTAACCCCCCCCCGCGGCATCGCTGCAAAAACTTTCTACTAATTCTCATCCCCATTATGCCACTTCCCAAAGGAAGAGTTAAACAGTACTTTACTCGTTCATCCCTTTCACTGGTAAACTCTGGAAATCTCTTCCTGTTTCAATTTTTCCCTTTCCCATGACTTAAATCTTTTTAAGAGAAAGAACAAGACCCTCTCGAACTAAATTGGCCCGCCCCCTTTTTTTTTTCGTTTTTCTGTCTTCTTTATAGGGACTGAAAACTAAACGGGTTTGTGTTACCTCTTTTGTTGTGCCCCTTGGCCAGTTCTTTTGATAAAAAAAAATAAAAAAAATTTAAATTATAATAATATATATTATTATAAAATTATTTTTATATTATTAATAATTAATATTTTAAATAAATATTATATATATATTAATATAATATTTATATAAAATTTTAATATTTTTATATATATTATATATATATATATATAAAAAAAAATATATATATATATTTAATATATATATTAAAATAATATATATATTTTTATAAAAATTTTTATATAATATATATATATTATTAATATGTAATATATAATATATTATATTAAAAATATATATTTTATAATATTATTATTAATATATTATATAAAAATTTTTAATATTTATATATTTTAAAAATTAAAATATATATACATATAATTTTAATATATATATACAGTATATATGTTTTATATAATTATATTATTTTTATGGACGTGTGAAGGTGTGATGGGGGTGTTATGATGGGATGGTAACGTAGTGGGTGGCAGGCTGAGAGGTATGTGGCTGCTTTCCCGGCATGCCGCTGTGGAAAGGGTGCGTTGGTGTGATGCGAAAAGCGATGGTAAAAAGGGTTGCGGGAATCTTGGTGGCGACGGAGTGGGCGGGAGTTTCAAAGGGGCCCTCGCGAGGAAACCAGCTTTTGAGTAGGGTGGGGTGGTTGTTTTCTCTCACTTTACTCCCCAGTATTCCCACGGGGCCCATCTCGACCCCAATCTCCCAACTCACCTTTTGTTTCTTTGCACCGGACCCAGTTGTGTAAGGTTAGGTTACATTGCGCTTTCCCAAAAAAAGGTTTCGTCCTTGAAAAGGGGGGCGTGAGTTTAACAAAATAAATTTTAAAATTATAAAATTATATATATATATATATAATATAAAAATTAATATCATTTTCTCTCCTCTCCCCTCCTCTCTCCTCCCTCTCTCCTCTTCTCTCTCCTCTCCCTTCTCTCTCTCTCCCCTCTTATATAAATATAATATATATATTATATTTTATGATTGTGTATATATATAACTAAATTTTATATCATTATATATTTTATTATAATTATATAATATATAATATATTATAAATATATATTTTAAAAAATTTTTATATAAAATATTATATATATATATAATATTTATATATTTTATTATATTTATATATGTATATATTTTATATTTATATAAAATATTATATTTATATTATATTATATATATAGAAAAAATATATATATTATATATATAAAGTATAGATAGATAGATAGATAGATAGATAGATAGATAATAGATGATGAATAGATATACATTTTCTAAAATATTAATATATAAATATATGTCAATCTGGGGGATCCCCCGGGGGGGGGCATCGCCCCCCCCCCGACAACGCACTCCCCGGGCCCGGGGTGTGAACTTTTGTAGCCCACACGTCGTACCGGGGGCCCCCAAAAAATTATCGTTTTTTTTCCGATGATTTTTCGTACAACCTTAGGTAAAATAATTATTTCCCTAAATGATGTATACAGCATTTAAACAGCATTTTCCCCATATCAAAAATATTTCCCTTTTTTTTTAAACCCAAAATATAATAAATTAATCGAGACAAAAATTCCGTTATTATTTTTTCCAAAATAAATAAAATTAAATAAAACAAAAATACATTTAGTAACACATCATGATTCAAAAGAAGCTGAAGTCTACCGTAGATAAGACTAAAGTCGCCAGGACAACGTTTCTTTTCGATTTACAGACGTCTGGTTGCGTTAATACTTACATTTCTACATCCATGATTTCAGGAAAGTTAGAAGGGGCTTTCTGGAGAGTCTGTCATTTTGTGTCTTCATCTATATCATATTATGGCTATAAATGAAGAAATTACCAAAATATCACACGAGTGGCGACCTACACTAAGATCGCCAGCTAGTGTTTATGTTCTGAGTGTCCTCCCGCCGTCGTCGTCGCCCGAAAAAAACAACGAGTAGCAAAATTTGAAACCGTATTGCCTATACTTGCAGATACAAAGCATAAAACAACGCTGAAACAGGGTAGATTATACAGTCATGATATATACTACTGTTATATCATCTTCAGTGGCACATACAAATCAGTAGTGATGCTATAATTCGTAATATATGGCGCCTGGCGACATTAGTACAGGTGGCGACTATAGTGTTATTTACCGTAGTGATGCTATAACATTCGTAATATATGGCGCCTGGGGACATTAGTGCAGGTGCATGGCGACTATAGTGTTATCTACGGTAGAACTCTACGTAGCTATCATCGTCTAAAGAAATGAGGAATTCCTATTCCTCTCTATTCTGTTATGCCCTGTGTCAGCTGGCGCTTATATTTATAGTGTGTCAGTTGTCTGTGACTTCTCATATCATCTGTATAGGGATGAAAGTAACACACTCTGCCTCTCCCTTACACACTGCGCTGCTGGAAGAAAACCGAATAGGTTTTCCGTTAGAACTGCGTTCCAATCCGGCAAGCAACGCTCCAAGTCCTTGTCATCCAAACTCAAAACTCAAAACTCAAAACTCAAAACTCAAACAACTCAAAACTCAAACTCCAACTCCTCTCTCTCTACTCAACTCACTCTCTCAACTCCTCTCTCTCTCTCTCTCTCTCTCTCTCTCTCTCTCTCTCTCTCCTCTCTCTCTCTCTCTCTCTCTCTCTCTCTCTCTCTCTCTCTCTCTCTCTCCTCTCTCTCTCTTTTTTTTTTCTTTTTTTCTTTTTTTTAAACATACATATAACTAAAGCCCAAAGGTGCACTGTCGTGTGCTACCTATCTTAAGGGCAATTTACACATAAATATAAAGACCTAAAAACTAACATTATATACATTTATGCATCACTAAAGTGTTTGTTGAGGCACTGTTGCTGTCACTAGTGTCACAGTATCACTAGCCTCAGCGGGGTGGGCTTCAACAGTCTCCACCGATTGGCCGCCAACTTTACACTTTGTGTGTTCATCTCCTGGATGTGAGGGACAGCGGCCGTGAAAATGTTCCACATCCTGGAGACGCGGCCCACAAAGGTGCGTTGGTGCTGGCTGGCACGGGAACGCGGCACCTCCACTGCATCACCACTGGTAAGCACCGTTCTCGTGCTCCGCGTGGCGACTCTCGGAGGCTGTCGTAACTCAGCCAGGTGTGGCACTCCCTGCACCTGTGCCTTGTGGAATACCACAAGCGCCGCGACATCCCTGCGGTGTTCCAGTGAGTCGAGAGGACTCACCGGCTCGAACAGGGCTGGTGGGTCTGGGGGGTCTGGGGGGTCTGCAGCATCCACCAGTCGCAGGGCTCGACGCTGGATGCTGTCCAGCCTCCGAGTGTGCGAGGCTGCGCGCGACATCCAGGAGAGGGCGGCGTACTCTAAGTAAGGCCGTATCTGGGCCTTATAGAGCAAGAGCTTCCCTCCCCTGTCGAGGAATCTGGCTACCCTTCGCAGGGCAGAGACCCTGTGAGAGGCCTTTTTTGCAATGTGTTTGATGTGGCCGTCATACCTTAGCTCTCGGTCCACCTCTACTCCCAGAACCTTGACGGCTTCCTGGAATGGGAGAGGAACGCCACCAAACCGCAGCCTCCCTTCCACTGCTGGCCCGGCAGCGGGGGACCGAGAAACCACCATTGCCTGTGTCTTCTCCTGGGCAAAGTTCACCTGCCAATGTGTACCCCACTCCTGTATAACACTCAGCTGCTGATTGACCTCATCAGCAGCACGCCCACTGTCATGTCGCGGGTAGGAGCAGGAGAGAGTACAGTCATCAGCGTAAGCCGAGACTGCTGGCAGCTGCTGGAGAAGATCGTCCACGTAGATGTTCCACAGGACTGGCCCCAGCACAGAGTACTGTGGGACTGATGCTTCCACTGGCAGGGCCTCAGAGGCCTGCCCGTTTAACGACGACCTGGAGGGCTCTTCCCTGCAGGTAGTCCCCCAGGAGCAGCAGGAGGTCACCCTGGATGCCTTTTGCTCGGAGTTTTTCGAGAAGGCCTCTGTGCCACACCCTGTCAAAGGCACCCGCTATGTCAAGGGCCACCACGATAGTGTCCTGGCCGTCATCCAGGGCGTCCTGCCAGTTTCGGGTTAGAAGTCTCTCTCTCTCTCTCTCTCTCTCTCTCTCTCTCTCTCTCTCTCTCTCTCTCTCTCTCTCTCTCTCTCTCTCTCTCTCTCTCTCTCTCTCTCTCTCTCTCTCTCTCTCTCTCTCTCTCTCTCTCTCTCTCTCTCTCTCTCTCGGAAATTGACAGCGACAGATTTTTCTTTTCTTTGCGATGACAATTTTTGTATGACTTTATAATGTAATTGTATTTGTGAGTCAATTAGCGTACTTACGTGTACGATTCTCAACCATGCATCGTAAATCGTACGGATAGTCAAATTATCGTACAAATACGATAATTATCGTACAGTTAACATCGCTGCTCCCGGGGGTCACCACGCGCGAGTCCCCATGCAGGCTCCCTTCCCATACCAAGCAAATCTGGACAGGAAACATCAACTTGCCCCAGCCACGAGCCTTGTGGGTGCCCCCTTGGCCTCCTCCACGCCGGATTGTCTCTTACAGATACAAACCGTTGGGAAGAATTGGTTTCAGTTTAGCGTGCCACATGCCCATATAGCCGAAGTTGGCGCTAACGGACTATGCAGGTAATATGCCTCGATTCAGACTCACGGTGCAATCGCTGATTGACACGTAGTCATCCCAACGATACCCCATGATTTTGCGAAGACACTTATTACCAAAGGCATCAATTCGCCTCTTCAAGTCGTAATTTAGTATCCATGTTTCACATACATAGAGTTTGACAGGGATCACAAGCGACTTGAAGATCCGGATATTTGTCCTTCTGCACAGGTACCGACAACGCCAAATACTCCTGCTGAGCGAGTCTATAACACCGTGTGTTATGCCAAACCGCCGTAAGACTTCTTGACGTGACCCGCCGTCATTATGGACTGCGCTACCAAGGTATGTAAAACGTTCCAAGATTTTAATGTCCTCTACAGGGGGTTCTGCGTCCCTGGCCACGGTGAGCAGTAAGGCCAATCCCTGACATAGATTGGTTGGGGGGGGGGTTTGCAACCCCTCCCTGTAAAAACTAAACTAGCCACAAACATGTTAAGAGGTAGAGGCCGGGGGCGCGGTAATCGCGCCCCCGACCCGGTTTTGCCGGGGGGCCCGACCATGCAGATCCCTCCTATGCCGATGCAGGGGAGGGGTCTGCCTATGACGAGTGCGGGGCAAAGCCCTCGGGAATCCCGCACTCTAAATCAAGTGGTAGGGCTCCCTAGCCCAACTTTTTCTTATGGGGGTGGCCGGGGCAGTGCAGAGGCGGCGCCTGCCCGTCGAATCACTCCTGGGATCAACCTGCGGAGGGTTCTTCGTGTGGGCTCGTGGAACGTTCTGAGCCTCTCAGACGATCATCGACTACCTCTCCTATCGGGCGAGCTCAGTAGGCTGAGGGTGGATATAGTGGGACTCTCTGAGACGAGGAGGCCTGGCAGTGGTGAGACTAGCAGTGGGGGTTACACCTACTACTGGTCCGGCATGAGCAATGGTCACCGTGTACGGGAAGTAGCTATAGGCACCTCAAGCAAACTGCAGCCGTCAGTTGTTGAGGTTACTCCGGTTGATGAGCATATAATGCGGGTGAGGATGATACACACTCTGGGTTTCATGTCTCTTGTTGCTGTGTACGCTCCTACCGAGATGCGTAAAACTGAAGAGAAGGAGATGTTCTACGCCAAACTCGACTCTGTATTAGACCAGTGTCCTCCTCGGGACACACACATTGTCTTGGGCGACTTCAATGCTACTACTGGCACTGTGAGAGATGGCTACGAGTTATGTGTTGGTCCCCATGGTTCCGGTACCAGAAACACCAACAGTTCTCTGCTTCTGAACTTTGCAAGGTCCAGAAGGTTGAGAATTGCAAGTTCTTGGTATCAGAGACCAGAGCTGCACCGCTGGACATGGTATAGTAATGCCGGAGGGGTAGCAAAGGAGATCGACCACATCCTCGTTAGCACTCGTTGGAGGATCCTCCAGAACTGCAGGGTTTACCGGAGTGGTGAGTTCTTTGGAACAGATCACAGACTTGTTGCTGCTACACTTAAGCTTCATGTCAAGTCCAGAAGAATCTCAAGAGGTAACCATACTGTGTTTCATCTTGAGAAACTGAAGGACCTGACATGTGCTCATGAGTATGCGGTGGCAGTCTCAAATCGGTTTGATGTGCTCGGTGCTCTCGGGGACCCTGTAGAACTGTGGGATACCTTCAAACGTGAAACTCTACAGGCTGCCAAGGAGTGTATTGGGGAGCGCCCGAGGTCAAGGCGTGGTTTTGTCTCGACGGAGACGCTGGAGAAAATCGAGGAGAGTCGCGCTGCCAGGCTGGCTGGGAACCGGGACCAGCACAGGGCTCTGTCACGCCGGACTAGAACCCTCCTGAGGAGAGACAAGGAGAGGTATGTCAGGAGTCTCGCTGAGGATGTCGAGGGTCATTTGAACGCTAATGACCTCCGACCCGCCTACCGAGCCCTGAAGAAGCTCCGTTCCAAGTCTCCTTCTCGGGCGAGTGCTTTTCGAACAGCAGATGGGCGCCTCGTGTCGGACATGGATGGCAGATGGTTCAGATGACTCGTTGGGCTGAGTACTTTGGGCAGTTGTTCACGGTGGACCCTCCAACTGAGCAGCTTCACACCACTGGGTTACAGGCAGTGGATGCCGATCCTCCCATTGACGAAACCGCACCCTCTCTTGACGAAGTCAGAGAGGCTGTAGCAAAGTTGAGGGGTGGAAAGGCAGCTGGTGTTTGTAATATCAGTGCGGAGCTCCTCAAAGCTGGGGGTGAGGCCATGATCCGCGGGTTGCATGCTGTCCTGACTGCAGTGTGGCAATCAGGTACCATTTCTCCTGACTGGAAAAGGGGGCTGGTCGTCCCTATCTGGAAAGGGAAAGGGGACCGTCAGGACTGCAACAATTACCGCGGTATTACACTGCTCAGCCTACCAGGCAAGGTGCTTGCCCATCTATTGCTGACACGGATTCGCAGCCATCTGGTGAAGCATCAGAGACCTCAGCAGTCTGGGTTCACGCCTGGTAAGTCAACAACGGATCGTATCCTAGCGCTTCGTGTCCTGGTGGAACGCCGACGTGAGTTTCGACAGGGGATGCTTGCAGCCTATGTTGATCTCAAGAAGGCGTTTGACTCAGTGCATCGTGAGTCACTCTGGGATCTTCTGCGACTTCGAGGGATTCCTGCAAGGACTATTGGTTTGCTAACTGGTCTGTATTCTGGGACTGAGAGTGCTGTGAAGTGTGGGGCAGGTGTATCCGGCTTCTTTCCTGTAAATACAGGAGTGAGGCAAGGGTGCGTCCCTGCCCCATCACTTTTCAACGCTTGTATGGACTGGGCATTGGAAAAGGTTGTAGATCAAAGTGATTGTGGAGCATCCGTTGGCAAAACCAAGATCACTGATCTTGTTTTTGCCGATGATGCAGTAATCTTTGCTGAGTCGCTGGAGGTCCTGGTGATGGCTCTCGAGGCGCTGCACGAGGAGGCAAAGCCTTTGGGACTTGAGGTCTCCTGGCTCAAGACCAAGGTCCAGGTGTTTGGAGACTTACTAGATGAAGCAGTACAGTCTGTTCATGCGTGTGGCGAGGACATTGAGATCTTGGAAAGTTTTACATACCTTGGTAGCGCAGTCCATAATGATGGCGGGTCACGTCAAGAAGTCTTACGGCGGATTGGCATAGCCCACGGTGTTATGGACTCGCTCAGCGGGAGTATTTGGCGTTGTCGGTACCTGTGCAGGAGGACAAAGATCCGGATCTCCAAATCGCTTGTGATCCCTGTCTTACTCCATGGTTGTGAGACATGGACACTAAATAGTGACTTGAAGAGACGAATCAATGCCTTTGGTAATAAGTGTCTTCGCAGAATCATGGGGTATCGCTGGGATGATTACGTGTCAAATCAGCGATTGCACCGTGAGATTGAATCGAGGCCTATTACCTGCATAGTCCGCCATCGCCAACTTCGGCTATATGGGCATGTGGCACGCTACCCTGAAACCGATCCTTCCCATCGGGTTGTATCTGTAAGAGACAATCCGGCGTGGAGGAGGCCAAGGGGGCGCCCACAAGGCTCGTGGCTGGGGCAAGTTGATGTTTCTTGTCGAGAGCTGCTTGGTATGGGAAAGGAGCCTGCATGGGAACTCGCGCGTGGTGACCCTCGGGAGTGGCGTCGTAGGGTGGGCGAGGCGACGCGCCCCCCGGCGTATGCCCCCAATGATTGATTGATTGATAGTTTCCTTTTTCTTTTCCTTACATAAAAAAATAAGAAAAGAAGGAAGCTACAAGAGGCCGCGAGACCTACACATGGTAGTTCCTATTACATTTTTTGCAAATGTAGCCCCGACCTTTCCCTTATGTGTTAGTATGATGTACAGCATTCTATCAATCCATTACATTATATAGCCTTGATCCCAAAAGTCCACCTTAAATCATTTGCACCCGAAAAATACGTCTGAATAAAGAAACACGTCTGCTGTGTACAACATGTTACAGTTTATTTAATATTTCCAGTTTTCTTTTTGCTGTTTCGCGCTTTATTTTTTATTCCTCAATTCTGATCAGCATATCTTCTATTTGTAGTTCTACAAGATATGCCTTCCTCTCGTTGATCTTGCTTACATCCTCGTGTCCTTTTTCCTGGTCATATGTGGCATATGCGTCACCGTCGTACAAGGCCTCCCGGGTCATGCCAACCAATAGATTGCGTTCTGCTGCAGAAATGGGGCTGGTCCTGGCCGGTCCGGTTCCCTCTAATGCTTCCATGATTCTAATGATTTGCTGTGAAAAAAAAGGTAGAAAGTAACATTAAAATCAACCGTCAAGAAGGATAAATTCCAGTACCTTAATACCTGCTCATATTAACAAAATGTATGTAATGGTACATGTTCACGAAATTAACAATTTGTAAAGATTAATTTATTATACGTTGCATATCTCGTTACTCCGTTAGATATGACCATAATATATGTTATAGCATGGATTGTGGTATTACCCAACTTCTGGAAAATCATTGAAAAATTTATTGACATGACTGATAACGATCAGCTGGGAGGATCCAGGCATAACCAAACATAAACCTAGGTCTAGGTAATGTTTTATTGAGTTTATTACGTTAGATTACCGAGAAATCTTGTTTGGCATCGCCCGTTCCTCAAACTGATCGTCAGCCAGCTCAGGCGGCGCGCCTTTCACTGCCTCACCTTTATGGGACTGTCGCCGATAGGAATCTCGCAGAAACACTAACCGAGAACTTTCGCTGACATTGAATTTTTGGCGACAGTTCCACTTATGATAAAAATAGAAAAGCTAAATAAAACTATTTCATTATTGGACACCACATTTTATGTTTGTCCCCCAAAAAAAATAATTTAGTTGACATTGTAACGTAATCCTGGACTAACTCCTGGGCTACGCCCCCCAGACTTCCCTCGCTGTCACTGAACCTAACCGAACATTGGTAAACTAGACCACATTAAGCTACCTAACTGTTAAGTATTGCTGAGTATAAACCGTTAATGTAGAAACACTGTTAAAATGGATTAAAGTACCTATAAATTGGAGGCATAATGCGACAGACTGCGCGGTTCCCGCTACCGCGTTACCATTACTTTTCTCTATTATTTGTGCTCATTATACTGTAGCGTAATTAAATTCACTTCAGCGATAACCTTCAAAACTGTATACATAATTTTATAAAGAAATGAGCAGTTGTCTAATAGCGCGCCCAACACAACCCTTACGCCGAGGAGCTAATAAACCTTTAGGGGATTTGAAGTTTAGGTTAATAATCTGTCCGAGAAGCATACGAGGCGGATCCCATCCATTGAGTTTGTTAGCCGTCAGTTTTTTACACAGTGTTTCGATAACAGTAGAGTCACATTCAAAAAAGGTACTAAAGTCAGTACAATGATATTATTATGCGTATATTGGACAAAATGCTCTCGACTGCTATGCTATTGAATTAGGAGGAAAATGACAATTATTATGAAACGTCACCAGGTATGTGACCTGGAAAACTCAATCTGTACGGTACAAATCTACTGTTCTTAACTGAAAACCATTTAACACTGGGTACGAACAACGAGTACGAAACCCATGTAGTTGGAGGATTGGGTCAATTCTCCGATAGTCTGGCAGAGCGGACCCTTTAGCTGCGCCTGTGGGCTGGACGAATAATGTCGCCTGGGCACTTATTCGTTCAATACGTCAAACTTGGTTGATGCGACTGTGAAGTAATACTTCGGTTAATACACAGCTAAAAAGTAACAAGTCAAAAGATGGCCGTACCGTGCTAATAATTGGTGAAAATTACTGACTCTGTGGCTGTTACAAAAGTAGCGTAACATGTAAAAAACCATCATTCAGACGTTCAAGATCTTCTGAAAGACACGGCAAGAATCCTCGAAATGACAAACTTTATACACGGCTCACATGAAAGCAGTAAGATTGAGTACCCTGGCTCCTTCGGAGCCAAAATCGTCGGCGGCCGCTGGAACGGACAAGGTGAAGTTTAACAATCTTGCCCTAGCATGGGATGGAATGATACTGTATTGGAGAAGCGATAAACTTCAAGCGTCAAACAAAGAAAACTAAATTTACCTAACCGCACACATCAAGCCTTATGTTTCAAAAACACATGAAAGTTAAATAAACACTATCATGCCTATTCTTTCATTTCATTGTATGTTAACATTTGCAACTTTATAAAATAAGCCATTGACTCTTAGTACAGTATTTGCTACACCTTTGTTTAAAAACGAAAATCTACAGTTAAAACTCCTGTGATAGAGAAAAACTGAGATCAGTTGGATCAGGCCTCAAAATTAACCTCATACACCAGAGTGAAACTCAACAAAAATTTTTTCCCAGGTGAACTTGTCCGGAGCTCGAGGGGGCAGTCCCTCCATCTGGGACTCATTGCTCGTACGCTGCTGTGTTCGATACCAGAGTTGTACATCAAAAAGGTATACTAAAGTCAGTTCCGATTATAAATTTCTTATAAATTGTAGAAATAAGCCTTCTGACTGCTAGCTTTGAATTAGGAGGTAAACTGAACTAATATGATACCACCTAGGGTTACGGAGATAAATCAAAATCAGATACGGTACAAACTACTGTTTCTTTACTGAACATTACACTGGGTACGAACAACGTGTACGAAACTCCTGCGTCGTTGGAGTTAGGGTGTAATCCTCCGATAGGTCTGGGCAGGCGGCCATTTACGGCTGCTGCGGGGGCGTGGGCGATGTGTGGCTGGGCATTGTTTTCGTCAATTACGTCCTTCTCTGGTTTCTGAGACGAAGGATTACTTCGTTAATACACAGCTAAAAAGTAACAAAGTCAAAGAGATGGGCTTACCTGCTAATAATTGGATGAAAATTACTGGACTCTGCTGTGCTGTACAAAAGAGCGTACGATGTAAACAAACCACTCAGTTTCGAGTCAGTTGAAGGTCGCGTAGAGCACAGACGCGGCATACAGACTCCTTCCGACATACCAACCTTACCGTGACGGGACTACACGAAGGGAAAAGCCGCGGAAGGATTCGACGTTACCCTGGCTTCCCGTGTAGCGCAGAAAACTCGTCGTGCGGTCCCGTCATGGGAAGGGAAAGGTGACATTTAACAATCTGGCCCTAAGCACTAAGGATGAATGATAAAAATGTTGATATGGAGACGGGGTCATACGAGCGTTGCTCAGGCCCTGTAAAATACAACTAGATGAATACAACTAGATGAATACACAAACACACACACACACACAACACACATACACACACACACACACACACACACATACACACACACATACACACACACACACACACACACACCAATTGATGCTCCGTAGTGTATTGGCTAGCACGCTCGGTTCACAACCGAGAAGTCTCGGGTTCAATTCCCTGTTGGAGCGGAGAAAGATGGGCGGTCTTCTTCAAACCAGAGCCCCTGTCCACCCAGCAGTGAATGAATACCTGGTGTTAGCCGGGTGGCACTTTTCATAAGTCCTGCTTTTGGTGCAAAGGCTCAGCTGCCTCATTTACTCTACGCTTGCCTGTAGCTCCGAAACTAGCCACATGATTTTCTCGAAAATACCCTCATTGTGATTCCCACACAAAGTTACCTAAAGATGATCATGAAACTTAACCTTTGCTAACTGTAATATCTGTAATATCTGATATGTGTCTGTATTAACACTTTTCCCAAGTCCTCGCGGGTTTGGTGCAGCCACTGTGATATTTGGTCCACAAAAATTCGCGGTTACGTTAGGGGTGTGCGTGCGTGCGTGCGTGCGTGCGTGCGTGCGTGCGTGCGTGCGTGCGTGCGTGCGTGCGTGCGTGCGTGCGTGCGTGCGTGCGTGCGTGCGTGCGTGCGTGCGTGCGTGCGTGCGTGCGTGCGTGCGTGCGTGCGTGCGTGCGTGCGTGCGTGCGTGCGTGCGTGCGTGTGTGTGTGTGTGTGTGTGTGTGTGTGTGTGTGTGTGTGTGTGTGTGTGTGTGTGTCACCATGGTCTTGTCCAAGGGAATACAGACAGATATCACAGTCCACTTTCCAGTCGTTTCTCAGTTCACAGATCACAGTACAGGTAAATGCAAACCAGTATACATCAACAAAAGAGTCTTAACACAGACTGCACTACAGAACATTAGTAATGATCTTGCAGAGGTAAGTTGGAACGATGTCTTATAGGCAAACTGCCCAAATGAGTCTTATGATTTTTTTTCTCAATAAATTTGATAATATATTTCAGAAACATTTCCCTGTAAGAAGAATTAGAATTATTGCAAAGAAAGAACGAAGTCCATGTTACATCAGCTTTGCGAAACAGCATAAAAGAAAGAAAAAGGTTAGAGCGACTAGCAAGTAAA
>JACEEZ010005068.1:127500-182500 GCA_016584305.1 Chionoecetes opilio
CGGGATCCAAAACCAAAGGGCCCCGGAGATTTGTATTTCGGCTTTGCTACCCCACTACACCACGGAGGCGACAAGACTTTTTACCAAGGTTAAAATTTTGGGAAGAAATTAAGGGAAAATAGAAAGAAAAAGGTGGGTTTTAAAGGAACGAAAAGGGAAAACCAATGAAGATTAGACAAATTCGAACAAGGGCCGTCTACAGTAGCTTCAATAAAAAGGTTGGGAAAAAAATTTGAAGGGCAGGAGAAGGATAGAAACCGAATGAGAGGGGAAATTTTGGAATTTAAAATTTGTGTCATTTCTCTATCAAAAAAGGGTTTATCAAAAAAATGGGGGTATTTTCCCGGGTTTAAAGCAACAATTTTTCACAAGTTTATGTTTTTTAAAACACACGAGAGAAGACCACGGAGGAGGGCCGCTCCGCAGGAAAAAAAAGACAAGACTCCGCCCCATAAGTCAAAAATTTTAAGGGCCTGCTCGAGCTGGCGGAACTCTTTGGCCCCTTTGGAAAATTTTTCATGTTCTGCATGTGTTTGTCCGTTATTGAATGGGAAATTTGTTTTTTTTCCCGATAAGTGACCTAAATTTTTACACATGCATTGCAAACATTCAATATAGGGGGCTTGGGTTTTAAATAAATTTTAACATTCTTAAACTTTATCATTAAATGCAACAAAAAAATTTTGTAGAATTAATAAAACCATACTATTTCTATACTCTACTGACTATAAACAACACAGATCTAAAGGGAATTTAATTTTTTTGCTTTGTTTCCCCCCAGCGACGTTTACTTTAGCGTTTCCGGCGTATTCGTACCAGTTCCTTTGGGGGCGACCCCCGACCCCCTGGTGCAGCGTGGGGCCCCTTTCTTTAAGGGGAACTGGGGGAAAAAGCACCAAGTCCTCAGCTTCGCCCAAATTTCCCCTTTAAAGGGAATACATGTCAGTAATCAGGACGTCAGATTTAGAATACCCTTTTCCAAAACCGTCCTAGGGAAAATTTAATATTTTTATTTTTATTTTTCCCCCCAAGTTTGTCTCCCATTTA
The DNA here is from genome assembly GCA_016584305.1 of Chionoecetes opilio. Taxonomy (NCBI): domain Eukaryota; kingdom Metazoa; phylum Arthropoda; class Malacostraca; order Decapoda; family Majidae; genus Chionoecetes; species Chionoecetes opilio. The sequence goes on from JACEEZ010005068.1 coordinate 128,548, forward strand.
AAATACCATCCATTGCCTGAGAGGAATTTGATCAGGGGAAAAAACAAATTTTTCAAACCCAAGCTGTAAAGGAATGGGAAAAAAACAATAAAAACTGGGCTCGGGCCATGACAGACATTCAGGGAGCCCTTCAGTACACCAAAATCTTTTCTACCCTTTTATTTAAAAGAGTCTCTTTTTAAAGTAATCGTCCAGATCAATTTTTTCTTTTCATAGGGAAGTTGAAGTTTTAAATTTAAAAAAAAAACCCCCAAACCCCAAAAAATAATTTAAATTTTCCCCGCCCTTTTATCCGTAAAACTTATTTTTGTATACAGCGCGGGGAAAAAAACTGCCCCATTTCCAAACCGCCGCGGGGAATATTGTTAACGTCATTTAGGGGACACCCCTCCGGGACAAACAATTGCCCTCCCCCGACGCCCCCAAAAGTTTTTTCCACACATTTTTCCTTGCCAATTTTCGGGGAGACGGGGTGCAAAATTCTTGGAAAGGCACTGCTTTCTTGCTGCACCATAAAGAAATGAAAGTATTATACCATATCGCAAACAAATAAAAATTGTCTGTGCTAGTCCCTTTCCTGGACGTTCAATGTCTCCTTCCAGCAGTGGGGAAAGGATACGCAGGGGTGACTTTAACTTGCTTTAATCCTAGGAGGGACAAGGGTGCCAGACCCGTCCGTGGCCAAGACACAAATACAACACTGACTTGGGGCGGCTTGGCGGGAATTCTCCAGGCCCGCCACGCGTGGGGTTACCCCTTAGGGGTTACATATTCCCTTTTAAGGAAGGTTCTTATTTTAAAAAGTTTATGCCATCATGGGGCTGATTACCACCAGGCACATCGCTCGGGCCACACCTCACTGTGTCCCTCACAGTCATTAACATAAAATCAGGAAAGTTTCCCTGATCGCGTGGCCACCCCCCAGAGCGAAACACATCACATTCCCTTTTTTTGGTCCCGAGGAACCAAAATTTCACATCAAATACATAAACAAAATTATGAAATGTAACTTAATAAATAAGATTACTAGTAAGATAATATTAATAATACTGTAATATAACAGAATGCTAATAATACTAGAGTATACAAAAAATACTAATAAGAAAACATGGGAGAGGAAAAAATTAAGGCATTTTAACCTAAGTAGTAGACCCTTGGTCAGTGCAGGGGGGGGTAGTTTGACTCTCTTTAGCCTATCGAACATTGATTAAATTCTGTAGTATTATGGAGTTTGATCAAGAGGGATGATTTATTTCCATGTACTTTACTGGTGACTAAATAAGGTCCGAAAATTTTAAACACAACTTATTTGGCGTTCAGGAGAAGTTTCATAACAAAAATCACCTAGTGGAAATTACAACAGGACAAAAAGCTCTTACTATGCTGTCTACGCATATCTCCTGGACGAGAAGCCTTCAAGTTTTCCTCGAATGATCTGTGAATGATCTTATTTTTTTTTTAGTTTTTTTTTTTTAATCTGTGCCTCTAGCCGCCTGTAGGCAGTGGTTGACCCAGGGCTCGGATGGTAGGCTCTGGAGGTCATGAGGGTTTGATGGTTGGTCCTCGCCCCGTTGGTGGCGCAGGCAGCTTCTTTTTATAGTGAGACTGTGAAGGCTCATGCCGCCCCCCTGTGTCCTCGATGCACTCGCAGTCGAAGGTGTAGAGTTGATAGGCAGGGAATGTGGGTGTTCTTAGGCCACTCGACGGTGCAAGAAAGGTTTGGGTTCTTCGGGATCGAACTTCAGGGCACCGAGAACGCCAGTCGGAGGATAACCGCTCCGCATACCGCCTCCCATACCTCATAGATCTGAAAGGATCTAAGTGAATTTTGCATAATCGTCTATGAGGTAGATAGGGACAAGGAGATTGTAAAGCCAAGGTAAGGTAAGCGCTGTAGACAATGGTCATACAAAATGGGAAATGTGAGTCTTTCCTGTAGAGGAATTTACTGAGCCATTATCGACGCCCGCTACATTGAGGTAGCCAGTCCTTCCCAAGAGTCATGAAAACTCGCCAGCATAATGGCGAAGGACATCAAGAACTCTTCTATGAGTCCTTTCAACTAGCCATTTGGCTCGCAGGGTGTATAAGCAGTAATGAAAAGTTTGCTTAATTTGGAAGTGCTCACAAAGGCTATGAGAATTTGATTAGCAAAATCAGGGCCATTATCTTGAAATGACACTCTAGGAGTTGTATAGGGGACAAATTCAAATTGAAAACTAGAGCATAAGCAACAGTTATAGCAGAAATTGTTAGGCAAAAAAAAAGGGGGACTCGAATCACAAAACGTGTGAAGCTGGTCTACCACATCATTCAGAACGTTATAGTGACCATGATGACTTCGGGAAGCTGCAAAGCGATGTCGTGTCAAAGGACGACTCAGCTAAAGGATATTCATAGGATAGGAGCAGTTCTGATACCTTTGGTTGTGCACATGAACGACATTAGGTACATGTTTTCTCTGCATCGATGCGAATGGTAGGCCAATAAAACGTACGACGTGCAGCGGACAAGGTTCGGTCTCGACCTGGAGTCCTGCTTGTTGTATTGTAATAGCAGTTGAAAGTTAGGCTCGATTGTTTCGGAGCATAGCTTCAGACGAAAGGCTCACCTCCTAGGGTTCGGAGCCCACCCCGGACAGACTTTAGTCCGGCTGGCAGCTGTCTGTACTGCTTCACCCCGGTTTACACACGCCGTTGCCACACTAAAGTGTTCCTGTGTCCTAGCCAGTCAGGGAAGAATAACACATGGCGCTGGGGACCAGGATCTCTTCGTCGGTCTTCCTTCCCCTGACTGGTGTTCGCGGGGATAGCCGTTCTGTGGCGACGACAGTTACCACCATGGAGACATGGAGCAAATGGCGAATTGGATAGTGCAGCAGACAGCCGCTTCTCGGTCCAGCGTGAGGAGCGTATGGTGGCCATGAGGGAGCGCTTACTGAGCACCGGTTGGCGCTGGCGCAGGCCGCAGTGATCACCGCACTGCCACAAGGACGCCCCAGCAGCTGCATGGCGCCGCTACACCAGCACATTCCTTACCTCATCGGTTTCACCACGTGACTTCGCCGCTCGAAGATGGACATTCGACGGGTAATGTTGTTGACCCGTCCGCCGACAACCTACGCCGAAGGAGCAGCGAGCCATCCTGCTGAGCTGTTGGACGAAGATTGGACTAGGGTGATCAGGTACGCTCTACCAGTAGCTGAGGACACTCTTGCAAAGGAGGTAGTATAATGGAATGGAGGCGCATCTCAGGACGCCAAAGAACGTTCTTGGTGGATCGGCGCGAGTTCTACTCCCGGATAAATGGAGGAAGGGGAGGACCTTCGACGACATTCTTTGCTCCTTGAAGAAAATAGCCTCCTTTTGTGACTTCTGGCAACATTTGACTTCGGCACCCAACTTCGAGACGCGTGGGTGTGTGGTGCACGAGACGATGAGGCAGTGAAAACCAATGCTGGAAAAATAAGGATTTTGACGCTTAACACGCAGTTGAGGTCTGTCGGGCGTCAGAAGTGGCCCAGGAAAATACTATGCTGTAGCTTGTGTAGTGGTGCGGATAGGCAAAGTATCTGCGTACCGGCGACAGAGGAGTCTCAGACCCGCGTAGTATGTGCAACTCGGGGACATTAATCAGAAGTGTACGCGGTGTGTTACGGACGCCATAACGACTTAATGCTGTCGGCTATCGGTGCTACCTGCCGGAATTGTGGTGAATCAGGGCACTTCCAATCAGTGTGTGACGCTTTGACGGGAATGTATCGGACGCTCAAGAACAGTACCACAGAGAGTCTGTCCAGTGCCGACTTACCTCGAGATGTGTGGGAACGTCGCCATCGTCAATGTAAGCGACAAGTGAGACAAACCATTGCCGATGTCTACACTAAGGGCTGGCTGCAAGCCCCCACTCCCAAGGTCGTGGACGGGTGACTAACCGCAGGTTGTCGTAAACGTCGTATGTACGCCCGACCACAGGAGGCAGAGACTACAGTTATGGGGCAGTCAGCGGCTCTCGTTTAGGAATCGACATTGATAACTTGCTTCCTGCCCACGCATCGTTCAGTGATGTTGGAGTGCCCCCCACTGGCGTTAAGGGTCAAGTTGTGTTGCTCACTGGATTAGGGGGTCACCGCCACTTGAAAAACAGCCGTCCACGTAATTGACAATTATCAGGAATGCTGATTAGCGTTCGTGTGTTTTCAGCGCTAGGGATCGTACCTGCTGACTTTCCACGGCAAATCGGTACAGTGTTATCTAGACCCAAGGGACTCAAGTATGAGGTGCCTGCAACACTGTTCGTGGACCAGAACAGTAAGGATGCAGTCACGAAGTCATCCGCTCAGTTACAGCATGGCCATAGACACTGAATCGTCAGAGGATGGTTCGAGGGCCGTGCACGCGGGTCAAATCCAGGCATGTTTTTCACGCGTGTTTTAGTGGCGAATCAGAGTTGACGCACAATGGAATGTAAGCCAATGGTGATTAGAACTTGCGTCTGACGCGGAGCCATTGCAGTCACCACCGCCAGACGCTGCCCTACAGCTGGAGAGACGACCATCAAGGAAGCAACCGAGACCTTCCTTTAGCCAAACATATAATCGCGCCCGTCGGAACTACCCTATGGATTGGTGTCACCCCATGGTGGCTCGTGGCCATAGAAGAATGCCGATCAGAATGTGCGTAGGACTTAACCACGTGAACAATACGTGCGGCGTCCGACATACCCCCATGCTTCACCAACACGTTGCGGTCGATGATATCGCCAAGAGGTTCACGCCCGCTGGATGACCACAATGGACGCCGCCATGGGGTACCACAGATCGCGATTTGCTCTGAAAGCCAAGACGAACGTGCTTCATTACACGGGGGGGCAGATTAAATAAGCGCGCGGTCATGGGATTGGTGTCCTCCGGGATGAATTACAACCGCAGAGGAGACATCCCGCTTGGAGGCATACCCTACACCATCAAAGTTGTCGACGACATCTCGCTACGACGACACATATCGGGACCACTCCAACACGTGACTGACATCAGGCGAAGTGCGTCGAGCCGGCATCACTTTAAATCCTAAGGAAGTTTCTATTCGCGAGGAATGACGTGGAATACTGTGGGTTCCGAGCACGCGAATGGCTAACTCATCGAACGATCAAAGGTCACGCCATCAAGAATTTCCTTCGGCCTGGGAACATCACTGATTACGGTCGTCATGGGTTGTTGGTCAACTAATTGGGAGCTTCTCACAGGAGATCGGTTCGCCCGCAGCTAACCCCTTCGAGATCTTCTGAAGCAAAAAACTATTGGGGCATGGACGAACCCACGAGGGCAGCATTCTCGAGGTAAATGAGGGGCTTATATCGCCACCATAATGGCATCTCGATTCCGAAAACTGCCGACTTTAATGCAGACGGATGCGATGCCAGGACGCGAGGTTGGGATCGTGCTAATGCCAAAAAACAAGGGGGACTTCTGGCGTATGGTTCAAGGTGGTCACGTTTGCACTCAACGATACAGAGAGTCAATCAATCATGGGGGCATACGCGGGGGGCGCGTCGCCGCCCACCCTCGACGCCATACCCCGGGGTCACCATGCGCGGAGTTCCCATGCAGGACTCCTTTCCCATACCAAGCCCCCCCGCGTCTCGACAAGAACATCAACCTTCGCCCCCAGCCACGAGCCTGTGGCCCCCTGCCTCCGCCAATCCGGATTGTCTATTACAGATCAACCGATGGGAAGGATCGGTGTTCAGGGTAGCGTGACACATGCCATATAGCCGAAGTGGCGCTGAAGGACTATGCAGGTAAAGAGTCATCGATTCAATCTCACGGGCAATCGTGATTTGACACGTAATCATCCCAGCGATCACCCCATGATTCTTCGAAGATACCTTATACAAAAAGGGCTTGATTCGTCTCTTCAAGTCACTATTTAGTGTCCATGTCTAACCAACCATAGAGTAAGACAGAGGATCACAAGCGACGTGAAGATCCGGATCTTGTACTTCTGCACAGTACCGACAAACGCCAAATACTTCCCACCTGAGCGAGTCAATAACACCGTGGGCGATGCCAATACGCCGTCAAGACTTTTGACGTGACCCGCGTCATTATGGACTGCGCTACCCAAGGTATGTAAAACTTTCCAAGATCTCAATGTCCTCGCCACACGCATGAAAAGACTGTACTGCGTCATCTAGTAAGTCTCCAAACACCTGGACCTTGTCTTGAGCCAGGAGACCTCAAGTCCCAAAGGCTTTGCCTCCTCGTGCAGCGCCTCGAGAGCCATCACCAGGACCTCCAGCGACTCAGCAAAGATTACTGCATCATCGGCAAAAACAAGATCAGTGATCTTGGTGTTGCCGACGGATGCTCCACAATCACATTGATCTACAACCTTGTCCAATACCCAGTCCATACAAGCGTTGAAAAGTGATGGGGCAAGGACGCACCCTTGCCTCACTCCTGTATTCACAGGAAAGAAGCTGGATACACCTGCCCCACACTTCACAGCACTCTCAGTCCCAGAATACAGACCAGTTATCAAACCAATAGTCCTTGCAGGAATCCCTCGAAGTCGCAGAAGATCCCAGAGTGACTCACGATGCACTGAGTCAAACGCCTTCTTGAGATCAACATAGGCTGCAAGCATCTCCTGTCGAAACTCACGTCGGCGTTCCACCAGGATACGAAGCGCTAGGATACGGTCCGTTGTTGACTTACCAGGCGTGAACCCAGACTGCTAAGGTCTCTGATGCTACACCAGATGACTGCGAATTCGTATCAGCAATAGATAGGCAAGCACCTTGCCTGGTACGCTGAGCAGTGTAATACCGCGGTAATTGTTGCAGTCCTAACGGTCCCCTTTCCCTTTCCAGATAGGGACGACCAGCCCCCTTTTCCAGTCAGGAGGAATGGTACCTGATTGCCACACGGCAGTCAGGACAGCATGCAACCCGCGGATCATGGCCTCACCTCCAGCTTTGAGGAGCTCCGCACTGATATTACAAACACCAGCTGCCTTTCCACCCTTCAACTTTGCTACAGCCTCTCTGACTTCGTCAAGAGAGGGTGCGGTTTCGTCAATGGGAGGATCGGCATCCACTGCCTGTAACCCAGTGGTGTGAAGCTGCTCAGTTGGAGGGTCCACCGTGAACAACTGCCCAAAGTACTCAGCCCAACGAGCCATCTGCCCATCCATGTCCGACACGAGGCGCCCATCTGCTGTTCGAATAGCACTCGCCCGAGAAGGAGACTTGGAACGGAGCTTCTTCAAGGCTCGGTAGGCGGGTCGGAGGTCATTAGCGTTCAAATGACCCTCGACATCCTCAGCGAGACTCCTGACATACCTCTCCTTGTCTCTCCTCAGGAGGGTTCTAGTCCGGCGTGATACAGAGAGTCGGTATGCTGTAATTGAGCTGGAGCTGGCTGCTTGCGTATGGGCATGTCAGAAGTGCCGGATATTCCTAGCAGGTTTGCCTCACTTCGATCTGGTAGTGGATCACCGCCCGTTGGTGCCCATTTTGAACCATAAGCTTCTGTCAGAGATAGAAAATCCGCGGCTGCAGCGTATGCATGAGAAGTTAATCCTGTACAGTTTTACAGCCAGTTGGCAGAAAGGGACGGAGCACCAAATACCAGACGCGCTTTCACGCTCACCGGTCTGTGATCCGGAGCCAATCCTCGACACAGCTGTAGTGAAGTCAGATCCGTTGCACGAGACCTTAATTGCGGCTTTGGAGGCGTCCCGTGCAGCAGAAGATGGCTTTCGACTCGCCCCAGTTGTAGACCCAGGATTGGAAAAGGTATGTGCTGCTGCTTCGCGTGAACCCGAGTACTCTTCTCTTAAACAAGCCATCCTACAGGGGTTCCCGGAACATCGCCTTCAGCTTCACAGTATCATTCGGCCTTATTGGGGAGTCCGGCATCTGCTGTCATTGGATGATGACATGATCGTATACGGGGCGAGACTAGTCATCCCGACCAGCTTACGCAAAGAAGTTCTCGGCCGCTTGCACGAAGGGCATCAAGGTATTGAGCGAACGAAGCGCCGAGCACGTCAAACAGTGTACTGGCCTGGGATTGATAACGACATCGCCAACACCGTGTCTGCCTGTCCCCGTTGCCGTATGGTACTACCCAGCCACGCCAACGAGCCGCTGTGGATGGACGACTGGCCGCCCACTCGAATGTTCGAGTCGGTGTCAGCCGACTACTTCCATGTAGCGGGCAGAACATATTTGGTATATGTGGATCGGCTCTCCGGCTGGCCATATGTGATAGCGTGTCCCAGAACTGCCTCTGCTGACCATCTAGTCCGTGAGTTACGCCACCTCTTCGGCATGACTGGGGTTCCGACTATACTGCGGACTGACGGGGGACCGCAGTTTGCATCATCAACTATGCGCAGGTTTTTGTATCGCTGGGAGGTTCACCACGAGATGTCGTCGCCGACCTACGCCAGAGCTAACGGTCACGCGGAGGCAGCTGTGAAGACTGTCAAAAAATTGATTATGGCAGCAACGACCGGTAGGCAGTTAGACGACGATGCATTCGAACGAGGTCTCCTGGAGCTACGGAATACGCCACGCGCTAGCGGAAGATCACCCGCGCAAGTCCTCTTCGGGCATCCGTTGCAATCTGGGGTGCCCACTCATCACCGTGCGTTTGCCCCAGAGTGGCAGCACGCAGCCGATGAGTGTGATGCCAGAGCTGACAATCTCCGGCATCAGACGAAGCAGCGTCACAACCGCTCCGCCCGTACACTTCATGGCTTACGCATCGGCTCCAGGGTTGATGTCCAGAACAACGTTACAGGCCTATGGGACCGTGCAGGCGAGGTGGTCGGAGTTGGCGACAGGCGAAAATACCTCGTAAAGCTGGGTAGTGGGAGACTTTATTGGAGAAATCGCCGATTTCTGCGTCCGTATCGGCCCCTGCTCACGACTACGCCTGCAACGTCTCATCCTGCCATTGAGACTTTACCAACGCCGCGTACGTCGCCTGCCCAGTGTGATACAGCCACATCAGCGGTCAAGGAAGACAAGATTCCCCGTCGCAGTAATCGCCTACGCCAGCTTCCTGAACGTCTGCACGTCACTTGGGGACCTGTGGCTTCATACACTTAGCTCTTTTTATAACCATTGTATGTCGAGTATTTATTGTTAATGTATATATTTTCATTGATTTTTGTTATAATGTTCATTGCTTAAGATTCATACGTGTTTATTCATCTTGGGGGAGGTGTTGTATTGTTAATTAGCAGTTGAAATGTTAGGCTCGATTGTTTCGAACCTAGCTTCAGACGAGCTCACCTCCTAGGGTTCGGGAGCCCACCCGGACAGAGTTAGTCCGGCTGGCATGCTGTCTGTATCTGCCTTCACAAGTAAAGACGTTGCCACACTAAAGTATTTCCTGTGTCCTAGCCAATCAGGAAGAATAACACAGTCTACACATATCAGAACGTATAGTGACCCTTGATGACTTCGAGGAAGCTGCAATAAGTCGATGCCTACGGTGTCAAAGGACGACTCAGGTAAAGGATATTCAAGGATAGGAGCAGTTCTCGTATTATCTTTGGTTTGTGCACATGAACGACATTAGGTTACATGTTTCTCTGCATCGATGCGCATGGTAGGCCAATAAAACTTACGACGTGCAGCGGACAAGGTTCTGTCTCGACCTGGATGTCCTGCTTGAGGCATGTCGTGAATGAGTTTTAAAGCAGTTTCCACTAGACTGGTACGAATAACTAGTTGAGTAACCGTGTTCTCGTCCATAGTAACATTATGACAAAGAACTTCATCAACTATTGAAAACTGTAGAAGTGGAACTGACAATTTAGGCAATAAAGATTCATCTCCAGACTCTAGTGCATAAATCACTTTTGACCACACAGGATCTTGACGTTGAGCATTTGATGAGTCTTGTAGAGAGAAATTTTAAGTGTCTGAGAGCACTGCTACTGGAATGTTGCGTGAAAGTGCGTCTGCAACATCATTTTTATCACCAGGTAAATATTTGATAGTAGGATCAAATTCCTCAATAGTGATGAACCACCGGGCTACACGGCCACAAAGGTTTTTCCCTTTAAAGAGATTCAGCACTGCAGTGTGATCAGTGTAAACTGTAATGGGATAACCATAGATAATTTCCTTAGAGTGCTTAAGAGCCCACACCACAGCAAGAGCTTCAAGTTGAGTTACTGAGTACCGTGACTCTACATCAGTAAGCACTCTACTGGCATATGCAACAACATGAGATGAGGGCATTTCCCTTCAACTGTTTGCATCAAGACTGCACCAACGCCTAGTGCCGAAGCATCTGTCACAAGAGTGAAAGGCATATCAATCAATCATTGGGGGCATACGCCGGGGGGCGCATCGCCTCGCCCATCCTACGACGCCACTCCCGGGGGTCACCATGCGCGAGTTCCCATGCAGGCTCCTTTCCCATACCAAGCAGCTCTCGACAAGAAACATCAACTTGCCCCAGCCACGAGCCTTGTGGGCGCCCCCTTGGCCTCCTCCACGCCGGATTGTCTCTTACAGATACAACCCGATGGGAAGGATCGGTTTCAGGGTAGCGTGCCACATGCCCATATAGCCGAAGTTGGCGCTGACGGACTATGCAGGTAAAAGGACTCGATTCAGTCTCACGGTGCAATCGCTGATTTGACACGTAATCATCCCAGTGATACCCCATGATTCTGCGAAGACACTTATTACCAAAGGCATTGATTCGTCTCTTCAAGTCACTATTTAGTGTCCATGTCTCACAACCATAGAGTAAGACAGGGATCACAACCGACTTGAAGATCCGGATCTTTGTCCTTCTGCACAGGTACCGACAACGCCAAATACTCCCACTGAGCGAGTCCATAACACCGTGGGCTATGCCAATCCGCCGTAAGACTTCTTGACGTGACCCGCCGTCATTATGGACTGCGCTACCAAGGTATGTAAAACTTTCCAAGATCTCAATGTCCTCGCCACACGCATGAACAGACTGTACTGCGTCATCTAGTAAGTCTCCAAACACCTGGACCTTGGTCTTGAGCCAGGAGACCTCAAGTCCCAAAGGCTTTGCCTCCTCGTGCAGCGCCTCGAGAGCCATCACCAGGACCTCCAGCGACTCAGTAAAGATTACTGCATCATCGACAAAAACAAGATCAGTGATCTTGGTGTTGCCGACGGATGCTCCACAATCACTTTGATCTACAACCTTGTCCAATACCCAGTCCATACAAGCGTTGAAAAGTGATGGGGCAAGGACGCACCCTTGCTTCACTCCTGTATTCACAGGAAAGAAGCTGGATACACCGGCCCCACACTTCACAGCACTCTCAGTCCCAGAATACAGACCAGTTATCAAACCAATAGTCCTTGCAGGAATCCCACGAAGTCGCAGAAGATCCCAGAGTGACTCACGATGCACTGAGTCAAACGCCTTCTTGAGATCAACATAGGCTGCAAGCATCCCCTGTCGAAACTCACGTCGGCCTTCCACCAGGACACGAAGCGCTAGGATACGGTCCGTTGTTGACTTACCAGGCGTGAACCCAGACTGCTGAGGTCTCCGATGCTTCACCAGATGAGTGCGAATCCGTGTCAGTAATAGATGGGCAAGCACCTTGCCTGGTACGCTGAGCAGTGTAATACCGCGGTAATTGTTGCAGTACTGACGGTCCCCTTTCCCTTTCCAGATAGGGACGACCAGCCCCCTTTTCCAGTCAGGAGGAATGGTACCTGATTGCCACACGGCAGTCAGGACAGCATGCAACCCGCGGATCATGGCCTCACCCCCAGCTTTGAGGAGCTCCGCACTGATATTACAAACACCAGCTGCCTTTCCACCCCTCAACTTTGCTACAGCCTCTCTGACTTCGTCAAGAGAGGGTGCGGTTTCGTCAATGGGAGGATCGGCATCCACTGCCTGTAACCCAGTGGTGTGAAGCTGCTCAGTTGGAGGGTCCACCGTGAACAACTGCCCAAAGTACTCAGCCCAACGAGCCATCTGCCCATCCATGTCCGACACGAGGCGCCCATCTGCTGTTCGAATAGCACTCGCCCGAGAAGGAAACTTGGAACGGAGCTTCTTCAGGGCTCGGTAGGCGGGTCGGAGGTCATTGGCGTTCAAATGACCCTCGACATCCTCAGCGAGACTCCAGACATACCTCTCCTTGTCTCTCCTCAGGAGGGTTCTAGTCCGGCGTGACAGAGCCCTGTGCTGGTCCCGGTTCCCAGCCAGCCTGTCAGCGCGACTCTCCTCGATTTTCTCCAGCGTCTCCGTCGAGACAAAACCACGCCTTGACCTCGGTCGCTCCCCAATACACTCCTTGGCAGCCTGTAGAGTTTCACGTTTGAAGGAATCCCACAGTTCTACAGGGTCCCCGAGAGCACCGAGCACATCAAACCGATTTGAGACTACCACCGCATACTCATGAGCACATGTCAAGTCCTTCAGTTTCTCAAGATGAAACACAGTATGGTTACCTCTTGAGATTCTTCTGGACTTGACATGAAGCTTAAGTGTAGCAACAACAAGTCTGTGATCTGTTCCAAAGAACTCAGCACTCCGGTAAACCATGTAGTTCTGAAGGATCCTCCAACGAGTACTAACGAGGATGTGGTCGATCTCCTTAGCTACCCCTCCGGCATTACTATACCATGTCCAGCGGTGCAGCTCTGGCCTCTGATACCAAGAACCTGCAATTCTCAACCTTCTGGATCTACCATAAAGGCATATGGTAGTCAGGAAATGTAAGAATTGGCGCATGTGTAAGAGCCTGCTTCAAAGTATCAAAACTTTGTTGTTGGGGACCATTCCAAGTGAAAGGAACGTCCTTTTTCAAAAGTCGTGTCAGAGGACTAGCAATAGAAGCATAGTTCTTTACAAAAGCACGATAGTAACCCGACAACCCAAGGAAAGACCGTACCTTTTCAGTGGTGGTAGGGGTTGGGAAATTCTTGACGGCTTTGATTTTACAATCCAACGTGTGGATTCCATCTTTGTCGACAGCATGGCCTAAAAAATCATTGCGTGACTTGAGAAAACTGCATTTGCGCACGTTAAGTTTAAGGCCAGCCTCAGTAAGTTTCTGAAAAACAAGGGCAAGTTTCTCAAAGTGACTGGATAAATCCTTGGAGACAAGTATGAGGTCGTCCATGTAGACGAACAAACCATCACCTATAATGCCGTGAAACAAGTTGTTTACTAGACGTTGGCATGTAAGAGGTGAGTTCCTCAAACCCATAGGACATCCCAGCCATTCATAATGAGCATTATTTGTTGCGAAGGCAGTTATTTCCCGAGATTTCTCTTCTAACGGAATCTGCCAGAAACCAGACTTGAGGTCTAAACTGGTAAAAACTGTATTATCCTTCCCTATGGACTGCAAAAGGTCTCTCAAAACAGGGAGTGAATAATGATCCGGTACAGTTAATTTGTTAACTTTCCTGAAATCTAGCACAGGCCGGTAAGTACCATCACTTTTCTTCACCAATAACAAAGGTGAGTTCCAAGAAGAATAAGATTCCTGTATTATTCCTTCATCCAACATGTCCGTTATCATGCCCTGTACCACAGCTCTTTGGCTATGAGGCATACGATAAGACGGTACATAAGAAGGCTGTGCATCAGGTTTAAGCACAATATGATGAGTGAGTTTGTCTGTCACTCCTAGGGGTTCCCCAGGTAAGGCAAGAGCAGGCCTGTGTGTCGCAAGCAACGCGAGAAGATCAGGCTTAGCCTCAGGAAAATCCAATACCTGTACATAAGGTGTTAACTGCTTGACTATGTCTGCCTAGTGCTCCCTAACATTCGTCTCCGTAGAGACTGCTGCAAGAACGTGTGAAGGATCCCTTAAGGTCAGACTATTTTGACTTTCCAAGCTGCATAACAAAACACCATTTTTAAGTGTTATAGGGGACCCTGTAACATTTGTGACAACTGCGTCACTTATGTGATCAACACGTACCGCTGAACGCGTTCCCTCAAGCGCCAAGCGACTTACACGGATAGTGTCAGGTAAAGACACCAGGTAACTGCCGATAGGAGCATCTTGTACTCTCACCGCAAGTCGAACAGAACATGTGGAGCCAATATATTGGTCTCCCATGACAACAGCAGACACCAAGCCGGCAAGGGGGACTGAACGTTTCGTCTCCCCGCTAAGAAGCACGTCAGGGCTTAAACTAGCAGAAACGGCTTGCTGGTCACTGTTTGGAAAAATCAGAAGTTTATCAAGCAATGGGGCTTGACTTGTCATTGCGGGGAAGAGAACGCCATATAATGAAATTGCATGGTGCTGTGGAATTACATCAATGTGATGAGTAGCAAGAGATTCTAGGCCCAAAAGACTATCACATTGTGAAGCAAAATGTGGTGTTACTATAAACTGTATGTTTAAGACTTTGGAATTAGGGGCAAGGCATAGAGGAAGGGTCACAGTGCCCATCTCCTCTAGTGTGAGACCTTGAACACTTTGTAGAGTTGCTGTAGAAGGTAACAAGGGAAAATTATATAACTTGTTTAAATTTACATAAGCACACTCACTGAGAATATTACATGAAGCACCTGTGTCCACCCCAAGAGCAATAGAACTGTCTCGTGTGAAACACTGAATTGTCATCATAGAAAGACAAGCAGCAATAATAGAAGGGACTATAAACAGCTGTGTCTGTGACTTTGTGTCAGAAACTAATCTGGGTTTCTTTGAACCCGGCGCGAATCTTCCCCAGACTGATGATAGCCGTACCCATTACCTACTGTCACCGTCTGAGACGCCTTCAGCCTCAGAACCAAAAAGCATTCCTCTGTTGAATGATTTCCACGCTCGTGAATTACGCACCATTTCGGAGGAGGGCGAAACTGCATACGAGGCTGTTGTGGCCTTGCAGGAGATGCTAAACGAGGTGGTGGAGGTCTAGGAGGCAAGTATTGTCTTTGCTGAACAACCTGCATATTGCTGCCTTTATGAGCAGACTTCATCTCCTTCTTTTTCTGATAGCAGTAATTATCAGAATGACCTTGCTTTCCGCAATAGTAACACTGCTTTGGTGCACGAGTAGACGGAGAAAAAACTGGATGTGGAAGAGGTGGTGGAGGAGGAGGAGGTAAGGATGAATGAATTTGAGGTTCCCTTGATTCCTGCAAGGACTATTGGTTTGATAACTGGTCTGTATTCTGGGACTGAGAGTGCTGTGAAGTGTGGGGCAGGTGTATCCAGCTTCTTTCCTGTGAATACAGGAGTGAGGCAAGGGTGCGTCCTTGCCCCCATCACTTTTCAACGCTTGTATGGACTGGGTATTGGACAAGGTTGTAGATCAAAGTGATTGTGGAGCATCCGTCGGCAACACCAAGATCACTGATCTTGTTTTTGCCGATGATGCAGTAATCTTTGCTGAGTCGCTGGAGGTCCTGGTGATGGCTCTCGAGGCGCTGCACGAGGAGGCAAAGCCTTTGGGACTTGAGGTCTCCTGGCTCAAGACCAAGGTCCAGGTGTTTGGAGACTTACTAGATGAAGCAGTACAGTCTGTTCATGCGTGTGGCGAGGACATTGAGATCTTGGAAAGTTTTACATACCTTGGTAGCGCAGTCCATAATGACGGCGGGTCACGTCAAGAAGCCTTACGGCGGATTGGCATAGCCCACGGTGTTATGGACTCGATCAGCGGGAGTATTTGGCGTTGTCGGTACCTGTGCAGGAGGACAAAGATCCGGATCTTCAAGTAGCTTGTGATCCCTGTCTTACTCTATGGTTGTGAGACATGGACACTAAATAGTGACTTGAAGAGACGAATCAATGCCTTTGGTAATAAGTGTCTTCGCAGAATCATGGGGTATCGCTGGGATGATTACGTGTCAAATCAGCGATTGCACCGTGAGACTGAATCGAGGCCTATTACCTGCATAGTCCGTCATCGCCAACTTCGGCTATATGGGCATGTGGCACGCTACCCTGAAACCGATCCTTCCCATCGGGTTGTATCTGTAAGAGACAATCCGGCGTGGAGGAGGCCAAGGGGGTGCCCACAAGGCTCGTGGCTGGGGCAAGTTGATGTTTCTTGTCGAGAGCTGCTTGGTATGGGAAAGCAGCCTGCAGGGGAACTCGCGCGTGGTGACCCCCGGGAGTGGCGTCGTAGGGTGGGCGAGGCGACGCGCCCCCCGGCGTATGCCCCCAATGATTGATTGATTGATTGACACCGGAGCCACCGACTCAGTTTGTGAACATGGACTTTTAGGCATCTCACGTAGCCGTATAGTAATTTTCGTAGAAAAATCTAGAAGGTTATCACATGGCTTAAAATCAAGAGATGAAGCGATACGACGCTCTTGTGGAGTCAAAAAGGTGATGTAATACTGAAATTCTAGAATGAGTTTAAATCTCTCAAACTGTCAATTTATCATCTTCAAACCATGAAGCAAGGTTTAAGGCTTCCATTGCTTCTGAGGCAATATTAGCAGCACGTGCCTGACCTCTCAACCTGCCAGCACTACCCAACTGTGTGGTCAATGCTTCAGCATAAATAAATGACCATTGCAAAGAATCATTATGTTGCGCCACACCAAAAATTCTCAGGAAATTCCGACGAAATAAATCATAATCATAATTGAGCGCCTTCCCATCAAAACCTGAAGCACACATCATATCACTGGCTAATGATCCTGGTTTCAATTGTGACCTAACAAAAGAAATCTTCTCATTTCCTGAGGCAACATTACTGTTTTGCATTATATCCTCGCATTGCTGCAGAAAAGACAATGAAGAGTGTCTCATCCTCACCTGAGAACCTAGTGATCGAAGGATCCTGATGTAACAATTTAATGGTTGGAACAGTTGTAGAAGACATATTGGCTAGAGTAGGCGTGGTAGGAGTAGTGGTAGCAGTAGTAGTAGTAGTAGTAGTAGTAGTAGTAGTAGTAGTAGTAGTAGAAATGGTAGTATGAGGCTGTGTTGAGACAAGACTAGACTCTATGTGTTCTGGTGAAGACATGTGTAATGAATAATGTTTACCATCTCTCAGGGTCATAACCCCTACATCTGATATTAAAAATAAATAACAGCTATGTTATACAACTGCACACACACACAAACACTCCTTATGTCTACTCCAACACAAGTGACAACACAAGTTGAAACGCCCTCCTAAAAAAAAAATTGGCTTAAACGTAACTTTTATGTAAGTCCATAAACACCGAACAGTTAAAATAGAGGAGTTTCCCCTATTGTATCAAAGAAAACACGCTCGAAATGAAAACGCTACGTTTTAGGGCTAACTGAGCCAAAAAAGCTTATAAGTAGAAAAATTACTACTAACCTTCACTGTACACTTAATCACAGGAAATGTTCGCTTACTACACACCACTGTTATATACTAAATATGTCTGTGTTGTTTGTGTTTCACTCAACAAAATATTATGTCACAAAGTATAATACTCTTACCTTATGGCAACATTTCAACACTTTGACGACTGCTGGTAACTCTCCACTCCCCCCGAGCACCGCTCGACCATTCAGGGCGCGACGCTTTCAAAGCCCGCGAAGCACATTGATGCCGGAGCCAATGATACTCCAAGAAACCTGTGACGTATTTTCTTAGCCACTCACACTCACAATAACCCGTGACGTCACTGAAGCAACGAATCAGACACAAGGATTGCTCTGACGTCACTACATGTAGGCGCGAATTGCGCTCCTTCCCCAGATCACAAAGGAAAGAAAAATGTACACTGGCCACTTCTAACACTTCCTACTGCCTAATAAACTGGGTACAGTACTCACAGTAGCGAAGGTACTTATCTGGCAGTGAAGTACACTGAAGAATGAGGAATCCTGAAGAACTTGCTGCAGTGTATAATTGTCCGGCCGACACTCCCACGAGACGTCCTGTGGAATCCCGGTATCCTTGCTGGTGCACTTGAAGATAACGTAGAATATTATCCCCTGGAGTCGTGAAGATAAGGTAGAGGAATAAACCCACTTGAAGACATGTAGAGACAGCAAGGCGTAGTAATCCTCTGAAGTCGTGCAGATAAGCGAAGTGGAAACATTCAGCGGCTCACAAACACATCCACTGTCGTATCACTGCTGTCGGCGTCTCTTACAGTCCTGAGACAGCTTAAACGAGGCAGAAGACAACACTGGAAACACTGCTCACTGTCATTAAAGTAAGCCACACCAACACTTTAGGCACAAGCAGCCTTTCAAAAAGTGAGGAACAATGCAGCTGATCCCGCCATGAACAGCATGAGCTTTCCCGCCAACCGGCTTTTTAGTCCTGCGATATTTCCTCCTGTAGAGAGCTTTTCGGAGACTTGGGGTCTTGTAACCGCTGCCACCAGGTGTGCTAGGTCCTTCCTGGATCAACGTCTCCTTCCAGCATGTGAAAGGATACGCAGAGGTGACTTAACTTGCTTTAATCCTAGGAGGGACAAGGGTGCCAGACCTGTCGTGGCCAAGCACAAATACACACTGACTTGGCGCCTGGCGGGAATTCTCCAGGCCGCCACGCGTGAGTTACCCCTTAGGGTTTACATATTCCCTTTTAAGAAGGTCCTTATATATAAGTTTATACATCATGTGCTGATACCACCAGCACATGTCAGATACACTTAAAATTCGTCAAGTACGTTGTTTACTGTCTGTTTTCACAAGCTTTTGGCTTGCCGCAGGAGCGGGGACTCCCATCAGTGACGTCATTGAGTCATGGTTCATCGTATGCTAGTTGTCAGGAGCGCTTTGGAAGCTCGGGGAATTTACAGATTTTGATTGCAGAATAATTAAAAACGGCTGAATGGATGCAAAAAGTGACAACATATTGTTGATATACTCGATAATGGCTATATTTTGACTACATTAAATAAGGAATGTTGAAATGGTCTGGACGATTACTTTAAAATTTATTCATACGCATGTTATTGGACAGGCCTCACCTGCAATACTATGCATACCTAGCATTGCTGCGAAAATAACCGACATTTATTCAGATCTCATGCACTTTGTCAGTTAGTATGTTTATGAAAATGACATAAGGGTTTTATTTGTATTAATTAACTTGGTTTCTCGGTCAATGGAAATATTAAAATTTTTAGCTCCTACAAGAATTATACTATAAAAATGAAGTCATGAAATATGTTTGTAATGGAGCTTGCAGACGAGAGAAAAATGAATAACTTTTGACAAGTAGAAATAAGGTTTATGTTGAATTAGTGACAGTGTACAGTGATAAAGTGATCACTTATCTACAACGAATACGGGTGCTATTTGCCTGATTCCTATCGCTTTCCATGTGTCAGGCCATAATCAGGCCCATGGGCATGTTCCTTTATGGCATGCCCCGCGCCGTTTCAAGACTTGTCTACAATATAATCTTGATTATATCACCGAAAACAGTAGAAAAAGGCCTATTTCCAGTAGTACAGAGGTAGGTGAAACGTCGATGAAAACACTCCACAATGCAGATCCTTTTAGCATCCATTAGTCAGAAAAATCACAAGAATTATTCATGTATTGAATTGGCAGCTGAACTTCGTCATTATTATGACCAATGGTGATTATATTACGCCATTTGGGGTTGTGAAAATTGCCTAATATTGTCACTAATAAGAAGGCACTGAATAAAATTATGTATGGTCAAAAAAGTATTTGAAATTAGTATCATAACTTTTGCGGACTTTTGCAATACTATACTTGTGGAAGTATACACTGCTACAATATGGTGGCCACAGTGACGTATTGCCACCCATTACAACAGCAGCCAATGAGGTGACCTGCTAGTTGCCATCTTGTTCCAGGTAAAAACTAAAAGGGCGCCCTATAGCGCCAAACTGCTCGGTCACCCTTAAAGCGAGTACCTGTTTCATTTCTATGTCTCCGTCATTCACTTATGATTGTGGTTAGTAACACAATAATACAAAATCGTAATTATACATGTATCTGCCATGATACACAAAAGGTGTCAACTACAGCCTAGTAATAGTGCTTTCACTCATATATAACAACGACAGAGGCGTTTCTCTGAATGGACCCGACACAACTATAGATATATGTCCCGCACGCGGTGCGATGTGGTTGCCGCTTTAAGTCGACCAACAGCCACCTCTTTAGGGGTTCTCTAGAGTTTGTACAGACAATTGAACACAAGTAAAATGTCACCTGATATGTCAATATCACACACGACGGCTTAGATATCTTTCAGCATCACTTTTTTTTCTCGTTGCGGATAGGGTCAGCACGGCAACCCCTACTGTATAACAACCACGCACCGCGGACGTAGTTATAGTAGAGGACCCTACCATTGAGCCCGTGACCAATTTCTTCTGATCAAGGTTTGAAGGTGGTTTTTAAATGCCTTGAGGATACTGAACAAAATAAGCCCCCATGTCCCTCGCAAAAGTGTGGGCTAACTCCGCCAGGGGGCAAAATCCAAGATGGCCGCCGTGAAAACTAGATTTGTCATATCTTCACTCATTTAATAGCTATTAATATGTTTTTGGTGTCTAAATGTATATCTTTTAGGTCAAGGAAAGCAATAAAGACATCATAGAGGGGATTTGTGGACAAAAAGTCATTATAATTGAAAATTTTATTAAAAAATGAACACGAAAAATGTACATTCACATCCATTGCTCATTTATCTATGCCATCGACAAACGCTTCCATGGATCAGGTTTGTCAGATGTTCTCGTCATGGCAGGAGTGATCGCAGAAGGTTCTGTTGACCAGGCATTAAGAGGCAAACACTACAACAGAAGCATTCGATGTCTGCGCTTGATGTATGAAGCACTCATGCGAAGACTCATATTATACAGCCTGTGCTATGGTGCTTCTGTGCCTGAAGATGTCAAATGTCAACTGGTGATTTTGAAAGACCCATCATCATCCTTCCAAGAATGTGAACAGAGCTATGCCTTACTAGAATCAAACCCAAAAACATCATAACTATCGTTGCAGAAGAGTTTGAAAGGATAACAAATTCAGGTACTCAAATGGCGAAATACTGGATGTCTTTTCTTGAGATGACTGAGATTCTGATGATGAACTTGCATGCCCTAAGAACTCAGAACTGGGAAGAATTCAAATCATCTCTACGTTTGATGTTGCCCTAGATGCAGATCTATGACAACAGCAAGTATGGAAGGTGGATGGTGGAGTATTGGCTGGAGTTGAGCAATCTTCCTGAGGAGAGAACAGCCTACATGAGGGATGGTTTGTTTTCCCAGTCAATCACTGGTAAACCTTACTCTTGTTTACCTCTTGATCTGTGGATAGAGATGACCATGATCGAAGATGAAAGCTGGTTGGCTTAAAATCTTAAAAAATTAGAAGATGTTGCTCACTGATTCAAGAAATGTTAACTCCGTCATACAAGTCAGATCATCTCTACATACCATGGCACAGAGTACCCTGTCAAAACAGCAACACAGTGAAAACACAAAAACACGTTTGAAGCTGGATGAGCAGGCGGTACAGGATATTAATAGCTGCATCACTGAATTTTCCTGTGACCCATTCAACACAGACAATCCTAATCTGAGATCTCTTCAATCTGGTGTTCTGGCTTCTACTGCACTTGTTGATGACTTCGAGTCTGCTCATCACGATGGTGAAGATCTGTTCAGGATATTCTGCAATGACCGCATGTTGAGTGACAATATGCCATTTTACTCTACAGTGCACAGAAACTCACGACGGAACTTCAGTAATCCACCACCTGTCATAGGTGACAATACTGACAAGGTTACCAAATCAGAGGCCATGGAGAACAAGGCAATGGCGTCCATCATAGCACTAGCAGAAGCACACGACGACAAGTTTAACCTCATTAACGTGATAGAATATCGAGTGACAGATTAATGTTTGCCCATAAACAACGTTAACGGGACAATGAGAAAGACCCAAAAGTCCTAATTGGTGGATAAAATATATATGGAGACCTTGGATTCCAAGGAGTACATTGCTATAGTTGATATGGGATTCATATGGCGCCTGTCAACCCCATCATTTGAAAACCGTGATAAATCAGATGGTACTAGCTTCACATGGCGGGATTATGCTTCCAAGATGTTGTCCATAATAATGTCCAGACACAAAAATGCTTCAAAGATTGTGTTGGTGAATGACCGCTATGACTTGCCATTTACCATCAAAGACAGTGAACGAAATCTTCGCTCTAGTAATATTGAAGGCTCTAAGAACATCTTCATCCGGCCTTCAGACAAATTTCCCTCAGCTAGAGCTTTCCAGGATTTGTTGCACAATCCAGCTAATCAACAACGCTTGCAGTCATTTCTCCAAGATGAAATCCGTCTAAGGTGCTGTGAACATCCCAATGTCCAGTTTGTATATTCAGTGGGTCCAAAGTGTTGGAATTTATCCACAGGAGACATAATTGGCAATTTTGAATGTGAACACATCGAAGCAGACACGATTCTCTTCTTTATATATTCCCAAATCAGAAGATCAGGCATTGATACTGATGTTGTCATTGATGCTGAAGATACAGACGTTCTAGTTTTGTCCCATACAATAGATAGAGTGTTAGCGGTCAAGAGGAAGAAAAACATCACAGATTGTAAAAAACTATGCTCCAAAGAGATAGCAGAGATTATAGTTCAATTACATATTCACAGCGGATCAGACACCACAACTGCCTTTTTTGGCCACGGGAAAGCATCAATTTTTACCAAGGGAATCTCAGATGATGCATGTGCTCTACTGTGTTGTTTTGGCAAGTCATTGCCGGTCACACAGTCTGTTCTGATCGACATGGCAATATTCACCTTAAGATACATCTATAATGACAAGGAGATCAAATCTATGGGTGAAGCAAGGGCACGAAAATGGAATCAGATGAAGAGAAAATCAACACTGAGACTTCCACCAGATAGAGATTCACATGACCTGAAGGTAACAAGAGGAAATTATCATACACACATGCTTCTCAATTATCATAAGGTAGATCCTTCTCCGTCTCCACTTTCACATGGATGGGCTGTTGAGAATGGCTTGTGTAAGCCAGTGCGATACACAAGACCAGCACTACCAATGCATTTGAAGGATGTCGTTCAACTTCAAGACCTAACACCAGGAGATACTGATTCAGGAGAGAGCGATTCATATGATGAAGACGAGGATAATGACATTGATGTATAATATTGCCCATTCATGTTATCCATAATTGTCAGTTAAAGAGTTATGATAGGTTGTGAATTTTGCCTGATTTTTCTGAAATATGTAATAAGTTAGGATAAATCAATAATTGTTAATAATTTTGATTAAACAAATTAATTAATATATGCATTGAAAACCTTGGTCTGAAAAACCTATTTGTTGACACCTAGAATACATCGGCAAGATACACATACTAATAGAACGAATTCAAATTGTGTATCAGCCATATCGTGTTACTTGGAGTTCTTGTAACACGGTTTGAGATGAATTGGGCTACATCTTTTTCAGTAACATCAACTTGAGTTATAATCCAGTGAAAAATAGCTTCATGTGATTAGTGGCCAATAAGCATGATACGGTTCTCGAAAATGATGAATATTGAAATGTTTTGTCTTCAGTTTTTAATATAATAATCAATTACAATAACTGTTTGTCCACAAATCCACTCTATGATGTCTTTATTGCTTTCCTTGACCTAAAAAACATACATTTAGACACCTAGAACATATTACTAGCTATTAAATGAGTAAAGATATGACAAATCTAGTTTTCCCGGTGACCATCCTGGATTTTGCCCCCTGGCGGAGTTAGCCCGCACTTTTGCGAGGGACATGGGGGGCTTATTTTGTTCAGTATCCTCAATTTATTTAAAAACCACCTTCAAACCTTGATGAGGAGAAATTGGTCACGGGCTCAATGGTAGGGTCCTCTACTATTATGAGAAGTGTCTATTGGTTCACTTAAGCTTCATTGAGTGCTAAACACCAAATTTTATATATATCTGCCAACTTCATTTTGTTTATGGCTTGAGGACTTGAGGTAAACTTTTCTACAATATGTATGCATTACCTTAAGAAACATATCAAGAGGTTTCATAAACAAAAAGGAAATTTTCTAGTGAGCCATTTTTTTAATATGTTCATAAGAATTAAAAATAAATTGTCTTCGTGGTGTAAGATGATACTACTGAATAATTATAAAGTTCTTTGAGAGAAACGTGAGATGCGAATCGGAACATCTTTTCACAGCAAACACTTATGTTAATCATATATTTTAAGGAAAGATTAACCAACCCTTTAATATGTTTTTTAAAGTTATGCGGATGGCTACTAATACAGAAGTAATATGAGGATTACATTGAAGAGAATCTCGAGACGGAAGCAATACATGGAACAATTTTGTGTATGTAAATATAGAGCTTAGAGTTAGGAATATTGACGTAATCTTTTTCTGTTAATGATTCATGATATATAATTGCCTAAAATTTTCTTGCATGAACAGTCTATACTGTATTAATTTTTCGCAAGGACACTCACGATAGCTTAGTCCCGGCGACTCCACTTTCCCAGGAGGGCTGCGTAGCTCCGAGCGGGATGATGATTGTCATACTTGTCATATTACGTAGTCAACATAAAATGCTCCCCGATATCAAGTATCTCAGCTACCCAGCCCGCCGGGGGAAGTGGAGTCGCCAGGACTAAGCTATCGTATCGTATGAGTGGTGTTGCCAAACTGAATACAGTATACGTAGGTAAGTAAAGGTAAAGATGGGGGCATACGCTATGCTGCGCGTGGTCTCGATGCTCATCTCCGATGCATTAGCCTTTGAGCCTGTGGTGGGTGACAACCCTTTACCCCGGGACACAGGGCTAGTGTGACATCCGGGTTACCACAGTTACCTTCCTCAGGTTTCCCCAGGTACCCATTTATTAACCCCGAAAGGGAGGAAGAACAGCTTTTTTGGCTGGCCGCCGACTTGCCCTGGCCCGGATTTGAACCAGGGCCCGCAGATTCGTAGCTAGGTGAGCTAGCCATTACACCACGGAGACGACAACAGTTTATACAGTATAGGAAAAAGTAATTATTTTTTATCAGAAATATGAATGCTAGAGATATTATTTGATTAATACAGAGACAGCCTATAGCGGCAAATATTTTCATGTGTCTACATCCGGAAAGTTTATTGAGTAGGTTTCTTACTCAGCACTGAATGTATGTGCATAATAGGATAGTGTTGATATCAGAATTTTATTGCAGCGTCAAATACGTATTATGTTCCCCTAAAAGAAACATTAAAATGATCCTGACTTGTCTTAGGTGTCACTAGTAACATATATGAGGATTATAGATGACGAAATAAATAATATTTTTCTCCATTCCAATCTTTCCTCAGTAATTCAACAGGGAAATACGAGAGCTGCTTGATGTACGACTACAACTACACAACGGCGATGGAGATGGGGTATGACGCTGCTATGGAGAACAGGTCGTTCTTCGGTGGGGGCCTCAATAGCACCATCAAGTGCTACTCTAGGGACTTCAACTTGACGCAGTACCAGTCGACCGTCGTCACAGAGGTAAGGTCTCAGAAACCTTACATTCAGTGGCGGGGCTGGCCTTTTTGGCGCCCTGGGATAACCTCTTATTAAGCCCTGTCCACACTGTGCTTCATGCAGAGATACACGAGGCAGGTGGATGTGTTGAAGGCCCACCCGAATGCCCACTGTCCAGACTGTGCCTCACCGCCATGGCGGGGTGGCGACACTCCGTCACAAGTTTGATTGATGTTCATTGCAATTTTTGACCACCTATATACTTTTGAATTGAGACGTGTCAGATACCACCAGAATCGGAAAAGTGTGCTGATTCCGAGACAATAAATATAAATTCAATGCAAATAAAATTACAGGAATAACAAGGAGTTGAGTAAAAAAAGGTGAGAGAGGAAAAAATGTTTATGTAGTATTTCGCTGTGCTCTCATAATCTTATTTAAGGTATAGTTTACTGTAATTTATTCCTATTCATGACACGCAGTAATGTCTCCTGTAGATGATGGTATGCTCAGTCTTCCTAAATATTATCTCATTCATCTGGTATTTTGATAATACCGTATATTTATATACATTATGGAGCGCGGCGAGCGACGTCTTCCCTCAATGGAGCCAAGTGCAGCACTGAGGGAGCTCAGCATGCCCATCCAATCGGGCCGGGCGGAATACCTCAGCACGGCGCATGGCGGTGTTGAAAACCTTTATTTTCATCAAGACTGTTTCGGACTGTCAAAATGCGTGACATGGTCGTCTCGGAGTCTTGGTATGGTCTGGTCGTGGTCGGCGACTCTTGACGCAGTCGTGACGCTGTCGTAACGGCTTTTTTGTCGGCGACTGCATCACGACACGCTACGACCGTATCATGACGCATCCGATTGAGTTAAGGCTGGTTCACGACCGACCTACGACACTCCCGACTGTGACATGACTTTTGGCAAGTCGTGAGACGGACATGATTTTTTTAGCGCGCGCGATAAAAAATCGTGAGGCGCGAAGAGTCGTCCCAGCGGCTCACGAACGCGCTAAGAGTCCTCTATGAGTCGGCGAATCAAGGACGATCGATGAAAAAATGCGTTACGACCATGAGTCGTGTCGCGGTCGGCCTTTGAGTCGTGTATGTGTGACAGGCGAGTGCAGTGAGCAAATTCGGCCAGGGGATTCGGGGGGTTCACATCGGGGCTCCCCACTGTATTTTTTATATTTTATTTTGCCACTTATAGAGTCAATCTGGAAGCATATTTTTTCATAGATATAAGAACATAGGAACATAAGAAGATAAGGAAGCTACAAGAGGCCGTGAGGCCTACACGTGGTAGTTCCTGTTACCTAACACTACCTACATCCACCTTTCATCCACATCCATGAATCTATCCAGCCCCCTTTTACAGCTCCCAAATGACTCCGCACTAACTACCTGTCTACTGAGTCCATTCCAATCATTCACCACCCTATTTGTGAACCAGTTTTTCCCTATCTCTTTTTTAGATCCACGCTTTTCCAGCTTGAAACCGTTACTTCTTGTTCTACCCTGGCTAATAGCCGTAAGAAGTTTTCCTATCTCTCCTTTATTAAATCCCTATATCCACTTAAAAACTTCTATCAGATCGCCCCTTACTCTGCGTCTCTCGAGTGAGTGTAACTTTAATAGCTTCAATCTCCTCTCATAACTAAAGTTACGCATCCCTTGAATAATTTTGGTCATCCTTCTCTGCACTGATTCTAACAAGGCTATATCCAACCTGTAATATGGAGACCAAAACTGAACCGCATAGTCTAGGTGAGGTCTGACTAGAGCCAGATAAAGCTTTAGAATAACTTCCACACTTCTACTTTTAACACTTCTGGTAATTAATCCTAACACTCTATTAGCACTATTTCTAGCTTCAATACATTGTTTCCTAGTTCGGAGGTCTGGGCTCACCTTCACACCAAGATATTTTTCACCTTCTGATCTTTTCAGCGATACATTGCGTATGGTGTATCTATTTCCAGGGTTTTTCCTACCAACATTCATAACGCTGCACTTATCAATATTAAATTCCATCTGCCATCTGACTACCCACACACTAAGTTTATCTAAGTATCCCTGCAGCAAGTTTACGTCAGACTGTGATCCAGTAATCCTACCTACCTTAGTA
Organism: Chionoecetes opilio; assembly: GCA_016584305.1. Lineage (NCBI taxonomy): Eukaryota > Metazoa > Arthropoda > Malacostraca > Decapoda > Majidae > Chionoecetes > Chionoecetes opilio. The sequence continues at coordinate 156,188 of JACEEZ010005068.1, forward strand.
TCATCAGCAAACTTGCTGATTGTACTGCCAATCGCACTATCCAAGTTGTTGATGTAAATCAAAAATAGTAATGGACCCAAAACATACCCTTGTGGAACTGCACTTGTCACCTGTCCCCATTCAGATTTAGAACCATTAATTGTAACCCTTTGTTGCCTATCACTTAGCCAAGCTCTGATCCAACGAAGAACCCTCCTATCTATTCCATGAGCCTTAACCTTATTTAAGAGTCGCTCGTGTGGTACTTTGTCGAATGCCTTACTAAAGTCCAGGTATATTATATCATAATCCTTATCATTATCTGCCGTCTCACAAACATTCATATAAAAACTCAATAAATTGGTGAGACATGACCCTTGTTGAATCCATGTTGTGAATCATTGATCAAACTATGTTTTTCTAAATGCTCTCTAATGTGTTTTGCAATAATAGATTCCAATAATTTACCTACCACTGACGTTAGACTAACGGATCGATAATTTGACTTTAGTCCTCTGTCTCCCTTCTTAAATATGGGGACTACATTTCCCTTCCTCCACAATAACGGCACATCGCCTATCTCAACCGATTTCCTAAAAATTTTCACAAACGACTCACTAACAACCTCTTTGCATTCTTATAATACTCTGGGATACACTTCATCTGGTCCTGGCGACTTAAAGTTCTTTATTTTATTTATACCCTCTTCCACCATTCCCCTAGTTATCACAATATCTTTGAGTTTCTCCTCGTCGCTTCCTTTAAACATATGTTCACTATCAAGTATCATCTGTGTATCCTCCTGAATATAAACACTTATGAAATAATCATTTAAATGTTTACACATATCCTCATCCGTATTTAAGACTCACCCTGCTTTAATCTTAACGACCCCACTAATGCTCTTGTCTTCGTTTTATATATCTTATATATATAAAACAGGATATATGCAGGATATTATATATCCTGCATACCTCTATCTATTGCGCGTTTCTCCTCCTCTTCTATTCTTATTTTCTTAAAATTGGTACCTGATGGCTTAGTCTTTTTCTTATCCATTTGTGCTTATTTGTCACATTTCCCAACGATGTCAGTTAAGAGACAAGACTAAACCAATGGAAGCGTCTGCAGGAAGCCGGACACGCTACTCCAAAGCTCTTCCTACAATAAACTAATTGGTAACGCGCTCCACCTGTCGCCATTAGTTTTTTTTTTTTTTTTTTTTTTTTTTATACATTTGTGCCTATAGCGCCTGTAGGCAGTGGTGACCCAGGGCTCGGATGGTAGGCTCTGGAGGTTCACTTGAGGGTTCTGATGGTTGGTCCTCGCCCGTTGGTGGCTCAGGCAGGATTCTTATAGTGACGCCTGTGATTAGAGGCTCATGCCGCCCCCCTGTGTCATCCGATGCACTCGCAGTCGAAGGTAGAGTTGATAGGCAGGGCATATGGGTGTTCTTAGGCCACTCGACGGTGCAGAAATGTTTTGGGTTTCTTCGGGGATCGAACTCGGGTCACCGAGAACGCCAGTCGGAGACTAACCGCTCCGCTACCGCCTCCCCTAGTTACAAGTTACAAGTTACTAGTTACAAGTATATATATATATATATATTATATATATAATATATATAATATATATATATATTATATATATATATATATATATATATATATATATATATATATATATATATATATATATATATATATATATATATATATATAATATATATATATATATATCTAAATATATACATATATATATATATAGTATATAATATATATATATATATATAATATATATACTATATATATATATAATATTAATATATATATATATTATATAAATTATATATATATATATATATTATATATATATATATATATATATATATTTATATATATATATTATATATATATATATATATATATATATATATATATATATAATATATATATATATATATATATATATATATATATATATATATATATATATGTATTAGTGATGGACCGAATGTCTATTCTCCGTATTCGCTAATGCGAATTGCGAATATTACAAAATATTTCAAATAATACACTAGGACTTGTGATATCAAACAGGTAACTGAAATATTTGTTTGTATTGTAGGAGTTCAGTAATAGAAATATGAATATCTACTGTAGATAACAATATAGTAGCCACCTGCACTGATGTCGCCAGGCGCCATATATTACAAATTATAGCATCAATACTGATGTATGTGCCACTGAAGATGATACACAGTAGTTTATATCATGACTGTATAATCTACCTATTTTCAAAGTTGTTTTATGCTAAGTATCAGCAAGTTTAAACTGTTTCAATTTTCGCTACTCGTTTTTTTTCTTCGGGCGACGACGACGGCGGGAGGACACTCAGAACATAAACACTAGCTTGCGATCTTTGTGTAGCCCGTTACCAACGTCGCCCTCGATTGATATGTTGGTCATTTGTTCATTTATTGTAATAATATGACAGATGAAGACACAAAATGACACAGACTCTCCAGATAGCCCCTTCTAATTTTCCTGAAATCATGGATGTAGAGATGTAAGTATTAACGCCAGCAGACGTCTGTAAATAAAAAAGAAACGTTGTCCTGGCGACCTTTGTGTTATTTACGGTAAAGTAAATTTCTTTCACTTTTCTACATATGTTTCCAGGCTGCGGGACGAGGACCCACTCCTACACGAATACTTACATGATAATATCTTACATGAATAATGATTATCGCAAAGTTTACACTTTTTACTGTCATTAGAGATGGTCTCGAAATAATCCCAAACAACACTGATGTTACTGGACGCCATTACGCAGTAGGCTACTGCAATACTGTTCTCTTTCAAAGAAAGTTGATTGTGCTCGTGAAGAGAAGCAACATTGCGGCGGTGACTTAAAGATTGAAGACAGTCAGTCAGAGGAGGGGAGTTGATGAGCCGAAAAGCTTTTGACTCAATCCTGTTTAGGAGAGCTGTATGAGTGGATCCTCCCCAAACCTGTGTGACATCATACATGGGCGGATAAGGCCCCTGTACAGAGCAAGCAACTGGGAGGGAGAAAAAAAAGGACGCAGACGCCACAGGACACCTAACTTCTTAGAAGCTGTTTTAGCAAGAGATGAGATGTGAGATTTCCAGTTCAGATTTTTAGTAAAGGATAGTCCTAGAATGTTCATTGTAGAAGAAGGAGATAGTTGAGTGTCATTGAAGAAGAGGGGATAGTTATCTGGTAGGTTTTCTCGAGTAGATAGGTGAAGAAATTGGGTTTTTGAGGCATTGAACAAAACAAGGTTTGCTTTGCTCCAATCATAAATTATAGAAAGATCAGAATTTAGGCGCTCGGTGGCATCTCTCCGTGAATCACTTAGTTACTGTTGAGTTGGACGTCTAATAAACGACGTTGAAAAATGCAGGTAGAATCATTAGCGTAGGAGTGGATAGGGCTTTGAGTTAGACTTAGAAGATCATTAATGAATAATAGAAAGATAGTGGGTGATAGGACAGAACCCTGGGGAACACCACTATTGATAGATTTAGGAGAAGAACAATGTCCGTCTACAGTAGCTGCAATACAACGGTTTGCAAGGAAACTTAAGATGAAGGTACAGAGAGAAGGATAGAAACCGAATGAGGGTAGTTTGGAAATTAAAGATTTGTGCCAGACTCTAACAAAAGCTTTTGAGTTTCAGCAAAAGTTTCACCAAAACCCCTATAGGTAGTAAAGGAGGATGACCAAGATTCAGTTAGGAAAGCTAGAAGATCGCCAGTTGATCGCCCTGTACGGAAACCGTACTGACGATCAGATAGAAGATTGTAAGCAGATAGATGCTTAAGAAACTTCTTATTAAGTATAGATTCAAAACTTTACAAAGGCAGGAAGTCAAAGCTATAGGACGGTAGTTTAAGGATTAGAACGGTCACCCTTCTTAGGAACAGGTTGGATGTGAGCAAACTTGAAGCAAGAAGGAAAGGTAAAAGTAGATACACAAAGACGGAAAAGTTTGACCAGGCAGGGTGCAAACACAGAAGCACAGTTTTTCAGAACAATAGGAGGGACTCCGTCAGGACCGTAAGCCTTCCGAGGATCTAGGCCAGAAAGGGCAAAGAAAACATCATTACGAAGGATCTTAATAACAGGCATAATATAGTCAGAGGGTGGAGGAGAAGGAGGAACAAGCCCTTCATCAACCAGAGTGGAATTTTCAGGAAAGGTATGGGCGAAGAGTTCAGCTTTAGAAATAGATGCGACAGCTGTGGAGCCATCTGGGTGAAGCATAGGAGGGAAAGATGAAGAAGAAAAGTTGTTAAGAGATGTTATGAGCTAGATGCTAGAAGTCACGAGAGGAATTTAATTCAGAAAGATTTTGACATTTACTATGAATGAAGGATTTTTTGGTAAATTGAAGTAAAGATTTGGCATGATTACGGGGATAAATATAATTGGCATGAGTTTCAGGAGATGGATGGTTACATTACCGTCTGTGAGCCACCTCTCTATCTCGGAAAGCATGCGAACAAACAGAGTTAAACCAAGGTTGACGGGCTTTATGATTAGAGAAAGTGTGTGGAATGTACGCCTCCATGCCAGAGACTATGACTTCAGTCATGCGCTCTGCACAAAGAGATGGGTTTCTGACATGGAAACAGTAATCATTCCATGGAAAATCAGAGTAGTCTACTGCCTTAGGTCTTCCCACTTAGCTGAGTTGAAATTCCAGAAGCACCTCCGCTTAGGTGAGTCCCGAGGCGGCACCGGAGCGATAGAACAGGTTACAGAAATAAGATTGTGATCGGAGGAACCCAACGGAGAGAATAGTTTCACAGAGTAAGCAGAAGGGTTAGTAGTTAGGAGAAGATCAAGAATGTTGGGCGTGTCTCCAAGGCGGTCAGGAATACGGGTAGGGTGCTGCACCAGCTATATATATATATATATATATATATATATATATATATATATATATATATATATATATATATATATATATATATATAATATATATTATATAATTATATATATATATATAAATATATATAATATATATATATATATATATTATTTATATATATTTATATATATAATATATATATATATATATATATATATATATATATATAATATATATATATATATATATATATATATATATAATATATATATATAATAATAATATATATATTTATATATATATATATATATATATATAATATAATATTATATATATATATACATATATAATATATATATATATATATATATATATAATATATATATTATATATACTATATATATATATATATTATATATATATAATTATATCATTTACTATATATATATAATATATTATATATTATATATATCAACTATATATATTCATTACTATATATATATATATGTGAACTCGTATAATAAATATCTTACCATTTCATATCTATTTCTATCCATAATTAGTAATAATCGATATACGACATACCTCGATATAGTACTTATACTATAGTCACTTAGTATGTACTCTCTCCATATACTCTCCAATACGTTTAGCACTTCTTCTAATCTCTTTGACTACGCACTAGCACTGTAGAGATTTTCCTATAGTTCAGCCTAGATCAGGTGTCAGTGTCTCTACTGTAGGTAGATATATAAACAACATGTTTACTCCGCGTCCTTACCTGTCTATAAATAGGTAAGTCTCATGAGAATGAATCAGACCAACTCAACTCGACACTCACTCTTCATCATAGGTCAACTACTTCCTCTCGGGCGGCACTTGTGACGCACTTTATTGTTCTACTCCATTCTCTCATTACTTCTTAGTTTTTATTCCTCTACCATGCACGCTTTTAAGAGACACTCGGTAGACATACACAGACCTCAGAACACGTGTTGACTACACCACTCCTCTGAGCCTGCCGCTCGTGCCACGGCTACCACAACGACGCTACCAACACGCCCGCCACCAGCATCTCATCTCATGTTCCGGTTCCTGCCCTGCCTCTACTCACTATATTCAAGTATAATGTACCACGGTCATTGTACACACTTCCCGACATCACAGACCCAAATGGTGTTGATTTCTGAATTCTCCGGGGTTGATAACCCCATAGACCACATTTTATCAACTAAAAACTGATATACACCTGTCTGAATGCTGAATTTCATTATTTGGTTTTCACAGTAAATTTTAGGGGTAGGCCATACCCTGGTTAGGGTACTTCTAGTATAGATAAAGCAAAATGGTTCGCATTTTTAAACTCAGAAGGGTCGATTTACACATAGAAGTGGTTTCATCGACACTGAATTATTGACAATTCACAAAATATTGCCAAAAAAATCGTTTTTCTATAGGAAAATAGAGAAATTGAAATTTTCTGTCATATTTTGCAGGTTTTAGTAAATAAATGAAATATGAAAGCATTTCCATGTGTAAATCGACCTTTCTGAGTTCAAAAATGCAAACCATTTTGTTCTATCTCTATTAGAAGTACCCTAACAAGGGTATGGCCTACCCCTAATTTACGGTATGAAAACCAAATAATGAAAATCAGCATTCAGACAGCTGTATATCAGTTTTTAGTCGGGATGTCGGGAAGTGCTCCAATTCGGGTATGTGATATTTTCCGGGTTAAATCCTATGATAGAAAGCGAGATGATGGGGCGACCTCTAAATTAAATTTTATCGCCATGAAATATCATAGACTTGAACCTATGGTAAGAACATAAAATAACCTTTGGAGAATAAAAGTAGAAAATATTTTTGTAGACGACCCTAATATATATATATATATATATATATATATTATATAATATATATATATATATATATATATATATATATATATATATATATATATATATATATATATATATATATATAAACCCTCTCTAATTCAAACCCGTATAATTCGAACTTCGGATAATTCAACCTGTTTCAGGCCCAGTTTAAATTTTTCAAAACCTTTCCATAATCCGAACAGAAGTTCGAATTGTCCGCACATTGTTCGAATTGTCAGAGTTTTCTGCAGCATCTTCCACCTCCTTTGTGCCATCCACTTCGTCAGGCAGCCTTCACATCGCCTCAAACACATTAAACACCTTAAGCACTGAAGACCTTACCTTACATATTTATAAAGTGACACCACTGTTGCGTTCAGTAGCGGTCACCCCCCTCGCACTCTCTCTACTGAACGATATTGAACACTTCACAATACATTTGCTACCAAGATAGTAGCTGCCGAAGTTTATCTCTGTGGCTATTCGTATTGTTGTAGAACAACTTGTTGATGACCCTGCATTTGATGTAGCAGAAGTTATAGCAGCAGGAAATCAAGTATAAAGGAGGCAAGAAAAGGAGAGTCTTTCTGTGCCGTTTGTTTACATAGCCTTATTGTGGCCCGAGCTGGCAACTCAGTAGCGATCCACCTACCAGGGCTGCTGTGCGGGGGCTTGCGCTAGGCATACTGTATGCTGAGTCAAACCCTGCCCTCCATGTTCATACGTGCGCGTTGCTTGAACGTAGCCCTTCCATGAAGACGCTATCAGTGACCCCTGTGTGCTCAGTGTACAGTAGTATTTTCACTTCAAGATTTTAGTTCAACATGTTTTTTGTGAGTAGAAGTAATACAATCTGTGTTGTATTTGCATGTCCTTTTGTGAGTTCTTATGTATGGAGGGGAAGAGGTAATCATCGGATTTTTCGGACTTGGGGGCTAATTTGACACCCAGGTCTCCCCCTAATTAGTTCCAATTAGAGGGGCTTTTTAACTGTATATAAAATATAATATAATAAAATATTTTATATATATATATATTATATATATATATAATAAAGGGGGGGCCAAAAAGACGATCTTTCCCAATTATTTGGTCTCCCCCCGCCTCTTTTTTTTTTTTTTTCCTCTTGCTGAGAAAATAAATTGGTATTTATTTAGCATGATTCTGCAATATTTAGTGTTGGCTAAGCTCTCCTCCTCTAAGCTCTCCTCGAGCATTCTCTTTCTCTTCCACAGATGTCGAAAAACCGTGGCTTTATATACTTGGCTCGGAGGACATCATCCGGGGGAACAAACTCCCCTCCTCCGGCCAAGTGCTCAGCGTTTTCGTCCACAACTACCTCAACCTCAAGAAGGAGAGGGCTGAGAGCGCCAAAGTGGTGGTGGGGGAGGCCTTTGTCTTCTGGGACAAGGCGAGGATCCCTACACAACGACAGTACAAGATCCTGGCTAAGGTCCAGGCCCTTCATGACCGATGGAAGGGCCTGAAGAAGAATCAGGGACGTCAGACACAGACGCAGAGGACCAACGAGGATAGGTTTAAGACGGACACAGGCAACCTGTTAGATGTGGCTCTCTCAGGCGCCTTGAAACTCATCAAGAACCCAGAGGACCGAGACTTCCTCCCCGCCTAGCGGGAGCTTGGGTGGAGGGGGTCATTGAGTTCGGTGGACCTTGTGCTAGTGCGGAAGGAGGAAGCGGCCCAGAAGATGAAGGAGGCGAATGCAAGGCAAATTGAGATGGACGCGGATGGAGCAGGAAGCTTTATGCAGCCAGGTGGAGTTGGCGTCATCTTCTTCTGTTTCCTCTGACTCTGAGGGATCCGTGGTGGAAGAGGAGGGAGCAGTCAGGGGTGATGCGGGTCCTCCAAAGAGGAAACTGACTCAGGTGCAGAACGTGTGGACCCCTGGACTTACAGCGGCCCTAGACCCCACCAAGATGAGCGACAGGATGGCTCCTACGTCCTGACAGAGGTGGCCAAGAGCTTATGCCATGATCCCGTGGAGTTGAACATGAGCCGAGCCTCTGTGAAGCGTTACCGTGAGCGGTATCGTGCTGAGAAGGGGTCCGACCTCAAGGAAGGATTCAAGGAGACTGGAGAACTATGTGTCGTTAATCGGGACGGGAAGCTCTTTCTTTCCCTCCTGGTTTCCGGAGAGAGTGTGGACAGACTCCCCGTGCTATAGTCTATTCACTTGAGCTGGATTTTTGGGAGCTGCTTGATGCCTACCCGAGTATGTAAGGACGTCGCTGATTGGCTGATGCTCTCTGGCTGGGTGGTGATGGTGGTGGTATCTTGCCTCACCTCCACCCAAAACCTTTGCGTTGCCTCAGAAAAATATTCATAATTCTTTGCTTAACTCACCTCTTACACAAGTAGGCCTATTTTGTTTATATATGTGAATCAGGCAGTGATTGGTCAACAATAACACGCCATTCGTAACTCAAGAGGGTAAAAAATAAAGTCATGATTGAGTATTACAAGAGTAGGCGGATTTTCAGGTTTCAGTGCATTGAAATGTTGTACTCCTACCCGATATTACCAAGCTACCAGATTATATTTATATTAAACTGAGCCTATCATGTTCAGGATTCATTGTTGCATATCCTGCGCATAAAAATATTACAGTAAGACTACACCAATATTAAGATAATTGAAGGAAAGTAAAATAGTGTATAAACATTTTGTCCTGCATTTTTTGCTTCAACTCGCTGTAACTCCATCAGTTTTGCTTGCATTAAATTTTCAATCACTGTTTCAAAATCCTCACACTTTTCCGATTCTAATGTTATGTAGCATGTACCAATAAGGAAAACTTTAGGTGGTCAAGGTGGCTAAGAAAATAAAACTACTGAAACTGGCGCCATGACGGGTGGCATATTCTCCATGCGTTCGCCCGTTTCGGCAGGCCACTAGGTTAGGTTAGGTTAACGTTAGATTAGATTAGGTTAGGTTTGGTTTGGTTTAGGATATAATAGGTAACTTTGTGTGGGAATCACAATGAGGTTATTTTCAAGAAAATCCTGTGGTTAGTTTCGGAGCTACAGCCATGTGTAGAGGGCCGCCAACCTGCCGAAAAGGGCAACGCCATGGTAATATGCTGGCGGGTGAGCCTCTGATAGCTCTCCCCTCTCCACGGCGCCAGTTTCAGTAGTTTTACTTTATTAGCCACTTTGACCACCTATTTTTTTCCTTATTGGTACATGCTACATACCAAAGGAATCGGAAAAGTGTTGGAAATTTGAAACAGTGATTGAAAATTTAATGCGAGCAAAACTGATGGAGTTACAGCGTGTTGAAGCAAAAAAAGCAAGACAAAACGTTTATACACTATTTTACTTTCCTTCAATTATCTTAATATTGGTGTAGTCTTATTGTAATGTTTTTATGCTAATGATATGCAGCAATGTATCATGAACACGATGGTAGGATCAGTGTTCCTAAATATCATCTGGTAGCTTGGTAATATCGTACAACATTTCAATGCACTGAAAACCTGAAAAGCCGCCTACTCTTGTGATACTCAGTTATGACTATATTGTTTTCCCTATTAAGTTATGAAAGGCGTGTTATTGTTAAACAATCACTGCCTGATTCAGTGATATAAACAAAATAGGCCTATCTTGTGTAAGATGTGAGTAAAGCAAAGAAATATAAATATTTTTCTGAGGCAACGCAGGGGTTTGGGTTGCGGAGACATGTACCAAATACCACCACCATCACCACCCAGCCCGGGTGCATCAGCCAATCAGCGACGTCCTTACATACTCGGGTAGGTATCGAGCAGCTCCCAGCCCAGGATTTTTTTTTTTTTCTTTACATCCTGAGCAAAGCTGCTCTTAAAGCAAATATCAATTCCAAAAAGTCTCAATTTAAATAAACAAGTTTTACTCTACTATTGTTTAAAGTTAAGTTACAAAATGAGCATTAGGTAATCAATTATACCAATTTCGGTTCACCGGAATCTGCCCTAAGAGCGGGGACTGCGAGCCCCATATCACCCCGCGTGATGGCGCGGACCACCACTGGTCCTGCGGAATTGCGAGTAAATGCGTCCATCCCCTTCCAGAACACGGGCTACCAGGACTGTAAGATCAGACTTAGCAAGTCCTAGTTGCAGCCACGTGTTCTTGGTCGGGAGTGCTATGATCCCCCTCTAGTTCGCTGTGATCGTGGAAACGACTGGGGGGGATCCTGTCTTTGCGTGGACCCAATCGGTTATGTCCTCTGTGGAGTAGTAGCCGACTTTACGTGAGTGCGCCGCGTCCAAGTCCCCTGAAACTGCATCGGCTACCACTTGAACGTCGAGCACCCACGAGCCCACGCCTTCCTTCCAGGCTATGATGTTGGGGATGCGGTTGCCCCCACGTGTCGGTATAACCGGTTCTTTTAGCACGTAGAAGTCAGCCGCACCTAGCCTGGCAAGGGTATAGTTCATTAATCTGTTATGACGATTTGTACGAGCCTCTGCGACCTCACAACACCTCTGCATTATGTGCCCCAGAGACTCCGGACGGTTGCAGCAGAGGACGCACATGATGTCTTCCGTCCGCCTCCCCCTGGCGGATCTGGTCTTCGTATTTAGGAGGTTACCCCGGAGTTTAACCCCCTTCACGAAGTCCCCGCCTTTAAGGAGGAGTGTACATTCGTCTACCCACTTTGAGGACTCGGGGGTTCGGTGGGCGCTCTCGAGCCCTCTACCATCCACAGCCTCGTAGAGCATCCTGCTCCACCTGCTCTTTTCGGCTCGCCGTCTGGCTGACACGGTGGTAGGTTCAGCAGCTGCTTGTCCATTAGTATATATGGCCAGCCGCACTGCAGGGTCGTCTAAGGATCCCATTCTTGCGTGGAGGTCTTTCCTCAGCCTAGGGATCCTCGTCTCTAGAGAGGGCACGCCTAACCCACCATCCACTGCCATGGCGTGAAGGTACGCGTTGGGCGTGTCCTTCGGCAGGTGGAGGCAGGATCTGGCGGCCCGTCTGACGGCCTTGTCAGGCCTTAAGTGAATAGACTATAGTCACGTACATTACCAGCGATGAGACCCAACTCCTTGGAGTCCCCAAGCTGGATTCTGGTACTGGTGATCAGCAGGCAAATGCCGTCTACGCCCTCCTTCAGGAATGGGATCGAGAATACAAGGTCGTGGGAATGTCATTCGACACGATGGCTGCAAACACCGGGCGCCATTCCGGGGCCTGCGTCCTGGAGCGGAAGCTGGGTCGGGGGATGCCTTACTTAGCCTGCGGGCACCATATTCTGGCGGTGATCATGGGAGCCGTCTTCGGAGCATGCGCGGGGCCCTCCTCTGGACCATACATTCAAGTTTTCCGCCGATTTCAAAGGCAGCGGAACCTCCTCGACAAGCAGCAGTTTCGAACAGGATGGGACTCGGACGAGCCTCGCCCGTTCATTGAGGAGGAAAGGGAGGCACTCCTGGACTTCGCTTGTTCCGAACTGTCCGCCAAGTTGTTCAAGGATGACTACCGAGAGTTCCTGGAGCTGATATTCATTTACCTGGGAGGGTCTGTACCCCGGATTTTCCTTCAAGCGACCTGGGGCAATGCACCAGGCCCGATGGATGGCCAAGATCCTGTACAGCTTGAAGATTTGGATGTTTCGGGACCAACTCCACGACCTGACAAAGTGGGAGGAGAAATGCGCCAGGGATGTCGCCCTTTTCGCCGCAACGGTGTACATGAAGCCATGGTTTACCACTTCACCCGCTGCTGCTGCTCCTAGAACTGACCTGGATCTTCTGCAGAAGCTGCAGACCTACCCCGACCCCCAGATCGCGAAAGTGTCTTCGGCCAAGCTGCAGAAGCACCTGTGGTACCTATCGGAGGAGCTGGTGGGCTTTGCCTTCTTCGACGAAGAGGTTCCACCTGAGACAAAGAGGGCAATGGTTCAAGCTATGAGAGAAGAGGAGAACAGCAATGATGACGACATCCACATACATACCACGTGGTATATACAAACTTGTTGTTGCCACACCTAAGCTTTATGTCAATTCTAGAGTAATCTCAAGAGGTAACCATACTGTGTATCATCTTGATAAACTGAAGGACTTGACAAGTGGCCATGAGTATACGGTGGCAGTCTCAAATCGGTTTGATGTACTCGGTGCCCTCCAGGACCCTGTATAACTGTGGGATACCTTTATACGTGAAACTATACAGGCTACCAAAAAGTGTATTGGGGAGCGCCCAAAGTCAAGGCGTGGTTTTGTCTCGACGGAGACGCTGGATAAAATCAAGGAGAGTCGCGCTGCCAGGCTGGCTGGGAACCAGGACCAGCACAGGGCTCTGTCACGCCGGACTAGAACACTCCTGGGGAGAGACAAGGAGAGGTATGTCAGGAGTCTCGCTGAAGATGTAGATGGCCATTTGAACGCTAATGACCTCCGACCCGCCTACCGAGCCCTGAAGAAGCTCCGTTTCGAGTCTCCATCTCGGGCGAGTGCTATTCGAGCAGCAGATGGGCGCGTCGTGTCGGAAATGGATGGGCAGATGGCTCTTTGGGCTGAGTACTTTGGGCAGTTATTCACGGTGGACCCTCCAATTGGGCAGCTTCACACCACTGGGTTACAAACAGTGGATGCCGATCCTCCCATTAACGAAATCGCACCCTCCTTGACGAAGTCAGAGAGGCTGTAGCAAAGTTGAGGGGTGGAAAGGCAGCTGGTGTCTGTAATGTCAGTGCGGAGCTCATCAAAGCTGGGGGTGAGGCCATGATCCGTGGGTTGCATGCTGTCCTGACTGCCATGTGGCAATCAGGTACCATTCCTCCTGACTGGAAAAGGGGGCTGGTCGACCCTATCAGGAAAGAAAAAGGGGACCGTCAGGACTGCAACAATTACCGCAGTCTTACACTGCTCAGCGTGCCAGGCAGGGTGCTTGCCCATTTATTGCTGACACGGATCCACAGTCATCTGGTGAAGCATCAGAGACCTCAGGAGTTTCGGTTCACGCCTGGTAAGTCAACAACAGTCCGTATCCTAGCGCTTCGTGTCCTGGTGGAACGTCGACTTGAGTTTCGACAGGGGATGCTTGCAGCCTATGTTGAGCTCAAGAAGGCGTTTCACTCAGTGCATCGTTATTCACTCTGGGACCTTCTGCGACTTCGCGGGATTCCTGCAAGGACTATTGGTTTGATGACTGGTCTGTACTCTGGGACTGAGAGTGCTGTGAAGTGTGGGGGAGGTGTATCCAGCTTCTTTCCTGTTAATACAGCAGTGAGGCGAGGCTGCGTCCTTTCCCCATCACTTTTCAACACATGTATGGACTAGGTATTAGACAAAGTTGTAGATCATAGTGATTGTGGAGCATCCCTCGGCAACACCAAGATTACTGATCTTGTTTTTGCCGATGAAGCAGCAATCTTTGCTGAGTCGCTGGAGGTCCTGGAGTTGGCTCTCGAGGCGCTGCACGAGGAGGCAAAGCCTTTGGGACTTAAGTCTCCTGGCTTAAGACCAAGGTCCAGGTGTTTGGAGGCTTACTAGATGAAACAGTACAGTCTGTTCATGCGTGCGGCGAGGACATTGAGATCTTGGAAAGTTTTACATACTTTGGTAGCTCAGTACATAATGACGGCGAGTCATAATCAAAATCGTCAGAAAATATCTTTAAAAAGATAATAAACGCTGAACTAGGTATCACTTTTAACGAGATCTGTCTCAGAGAAAATCTCCTGCCCGTATATACTCTCTCTCTCTCTCTCTCTCTCTCTCTCTCTCTCTCTCTCTCTCGCCTCTCTCCTCTCCTCTCCTCTCGCTCTCCTCTCGCTCTCCTCTCCTCCTCCTCTCCTCTCCTTCCTCTCCCTTTTCCCCCTCTCCTCTCCCCTCTCCCTTTTTCCTCCCTCTCCTCTCTCTCTATATTTTTTTTTTTTTATATATATTTATTATATATATATATTTTATATATATATTATATTTATATATATATATTATATAATATATTTTAATATATATTATTATATTATAATTTTATATATATATTTTAATATATTATATTATATATATATATTATATTATTTTATATATATATTTTAATTTTATATTTATTTTCTATATATATATTTTAATTTATATTATATATATTTATATATATATTATTATTATATATATATATATATATTATATTATTATATTATATTATTATTTACTTATATTATTATATTATATATATATTATTAATTTATTATATATTTTTAATTATATTAAATTTTATTATTTATAAAAATTTTTTATTATTTTATATTTATTTATGATATATATAAAATTTAATAATATATATTTATTTTATAAATTATATATTATATATTTAAAAAATTTAAAATTTTATTATATTTTAATTTTTATATATATATATATAAAATAATTATATATATTATATTATTATTATATATATATTTAATAATAAAAATATAATTATATATATTTTATAATATATATCTATATATATATATATATAATTATATATATATATATTATTATATATATTTTAAAATAATATATAATTTTATATATAAAAAATATAATAATTTATATAAATTAATATTTAATTATTATATATAAAATATTTATATATATAATATTTTATATAACTATATATATTATATATATAAAATTATATTTATATATTATTATAAAATTATATATATATATATAATTTATATATTTTTATAATAATTATATATATTATTATAATTTATATAAAAGGAGAGAGGGAGGAGAGGAGAGGAGGAGGGAGCGAGAGGAGAGCGAGAGCGAAGGAGAGGAGAGCAAAGCGAGAGGAGAGAGAGAGAGGAGGGAGAGAGAGGGAGAAGAGAGGGAGAGAGAGAGAGAGAGAGAGAGAGAGAGGAGAGAGAGAGTATATACGGCAGGAGATTTTCTCTGAAAGATCCGTTAAAAGTGATACCTGTTTCAGCGTTTATTATCTTTTTAAAGATATTTTCTGACGTTTTGTTTATAAACTCGCCGTCATTATGTTTGACTCCAAGTATGTAAAACTTTCCAGATTAAAATGTCCTCGCCGCACCATGAAGACTGTATGTTTCATCTATAGCCTCCAACACCTGGACCTTGCCCTTAACCCAGGAGTACTTAATTTCCCAAAGCTTTGGCTCCTCGTGCAGCGCCTCGAGGCCACTCCAGGACCTCCACGACTAGAAAAGTTTGGGCTGCTTCATCGGCAAAACAAGATCAGTACTTGGTGTTGCCGAGGGATGCTCCAAAATCACTATGATCTACAACTTTGCCCTATCCTAGTCCCCATTGTTTGAAAAGTGATGGGAAAGGACGCACCCCGCTCACTGCTGTTTTACAGAAAGAAGCTGGTACACCTCCCCCACTTCAAGCACTCTCAGTCCCAGGTACACCAGTCACCAACCAATAGTCCTGCAGGAATCCCCCCGAAGTGAAGAAGGTCCCAGATTGAATAACGATGCACCTGATAAAACGCCTTCTTGAGCTCAACATGGCTGCAAGCTCCCTGTCAAAACTCAGTCGACGTTTCCCCAGGACACGAAGCGAAAGGATAGGACGGGTTGTTGACTTACCAGGGTGAACCGAAATCCTGAGTCTCTGATCTTCACCAGATACTGTGGATCCGTGCCCAGCAAAAAAATGGCAAGCCCTGCCTGGCACGTGAGCAGGGGTAAGACTGCGGTAATTGTTGCAAGTCCTGACGGTCCCCTTTTTCTTTCCTGATAGGGCGACCAGCCCCCTTTTTCCAGTCAGGAGGATGGTACCTGATTGCCACATGGCAGTCAGGACAGCATGCAACCCACGATCATGGCCTCACCCCCAGCTTTGGGTGAGCTCCGCACTGACATTACAGACACCAGCTGCCTTTCCACCCCTCAACTTTGCTACAGCCTCTCTGACTTTGTCAAGGAGGGGCGATTTCGTTAATGGGAGGATCGGCATCCCTGTTTTTAAAACCCCCTGGTGTGAGCTGCCCCAATTGGGGGTCCCCGTGAATAACTGCCCAAAGTACTCAGCCCAAAAAGCCATCTGCCCATCCATTTCCGACCGACGCGCCCATCTGCTGCTCGAATAGCACTGCCGAGATGGAGACTCGAAACGAGCTTCTTCGGGCTCGGTAGGGGGGTCGGAGGTCATTTTGCGTTCAAATGGCCATCTACATCTTCAGCGAGACTCCTGACATACTCTCCTTTTCTCTCCCCCGGAGTGTTCTAGTCCGGCGTTACAGAGCCCTGTGCTGGTCCTGGTTCCCAGCCAGCCTGGCAGCGCGACTCTCCTTGATTTTATCCCGCGTCTCCGTCGAGACAAAACCACCCTTGACTTTGGGCGCTCCCAATACCTTTTTGGTAGCCCGTATAGTTTCACGTATAAAGGGATCCCACAGTTATACGGGGCCTGGAGGGCAAACCCAGTACATCAACCGATTTGAGACTGCCACCGTATATCATGGCCACTTGTCAAGTCCTTCAGTTTATCAAGATGATACACAGTAAAGGGTTTCCTCTTGAGATTACTCTAGAAAATTTACATAAAGCTTAGGTGTGGCAACAACAAGTTTGTATATACCACGTGGTATGTATGTGGATGTCGTCATCATTGCTGTTCTCCTCTTCTCTCATAGCTTGAACCATTGCCCTCTTTGTCTCAGGTGGAACCTCTTCGTCGAAGAAGGCAAGCCCACCAGCTCCTCCATAGGTACACAGGTCTTCTGCGCTTGGCCGAAGACACTTTCGCGATCTGGGGGTCGGGGTAGGTCTGCAGCTTCTGCAGAAGATCCAGGTCAGTTCTAGGAGCAGCAGCAGCGGGTGAAGTGGTAAACCATGGCTTCATGTACACCGTTGCGGCGAAAAGGGCGACATCCCTGGCGCATTTCTCCTCCCACTTTGTCAGGTCGTGGAGTTGGTCCCGAAACATCCAAATCTTCAAGCTGTACAGGATCTTGGCCATCCATCGGGCCTGGTGCATTGCCCCAGGTCGCTTGAAGGAAAATCCGGGGTACAGACCCTACCAGGTAAGTGAATATCAGCTCCAGGAACTCTCGGTAGTCATCCTTGAACAACTTGGCGGACAGTTCGGAGCAAGCGAAGTTCAGGAGTGCCTCCCTTTCCTCCTCAATGAACGGGCGAGGCTCGTCCGAGTCCCATCCTGTTCGGAACTGCTGCTTGTCGAGGAGGTTCCGCTGCCTTTGAAATCGGCGGAACACTTGAATGTATGGTCCAGAGGAGGGCCCCGCGCATGCTCCGAAGACGGCTCCCATGATCACCGCCAGAATATGGTGCCCGCAGGCTAAGTAAGGCATCCCCCGACCCAGCTTCCGCTCCAGGCGCAGGCCCCGGAATGGCACCATCGTGTCGAATGACATTCCCACGACCTTGTATACTCGATCCCATTCCTGAAGGAGGGCGTAGACGGCATTTGCCTGCTGATCACCAGTACCAGAATCCAGCTTGGGAACTCCAAGGAGTTGGGTCTCATCGCTGGTAATGTACGTGACTATAGTCTATTCACTTAAGGCCTGACAAGGCCGTCAGACGGGCCGCCAGATCCTGCCTCCACCTGCCGAAGGACACGCCCAACGCGTACCTTCACGCCATGGCAGTGGATGGTGGGTTAGGCGTGCCCTCTCTAGAGACGAGGATCCCTAGGCTGAGGAAAGACCTCCACGCAAGAATGGGATCCTAGACGACCCTGCAGTGCGGCTGGCCATATATAATAATGGACAAGCAGCTGCTGAACCTACCACCGTGTCAGCCAGACGGCGAGCCGAAAAGAGCAGGTGGAGCAGGATACTCTACGAGGCTGTGGATGGTAGAGGGCTCGAGAGCGCCCACCGAACCCCCGAGTCCTCAAAGTGGGTAAAGAATACCTCTCCTTAAGGGGGACCNTCACTCACTCACTCACTCACCACTCACTCACTCACTCACTCACTCACTCACTCACCACTCACTCACTCACTACTCACTCACTCACTCACTCACTCCTCCACTCACTCACTCACTCACTCACTCACTCACTCACTCACTCACTCACTCACTCAACTCACTCACTCACTCACTCACTCACCCTCACTCACTCACTCACTCACTCACTCACTCACTCACTCACTCACTCACTCAACTCACCCCCACTCACTCACTCACTCACTCACTCACTCACTCACTCACTCACTCACTCACTCACTCACTCACTCACTCACTCACTCACACTCACTCACTCACTCACTCACCACTCACTCCCCATCACTCACTCACTCACTCACTCACTCACTCACATCACTCACTAAACTCACTCACTCACTCACTCACTCACATCACTCACTCACTCACTCACTCACTCACTCACTCACATCACTCACTCACTCACTCACTCACTCACTCACTCACCACTCACTCACTCACTTCACTCACTCACTCACTCACTAAACTCACTCACTCACTCACTCACCTCACTCACCACTCACTCACCCTCCCCATCCCCTCACTCACTCACTCACTCACTCACTCACTCACTCAATCACTCACTCACTCACTCACTCACTCACTCACTCACTCACTCACTCCCACCCCACTCCCACTCACTCACTCACTCACCACTCACCACTCACTCACTCACTCACTCACTCACTCACTCACTCACTCACTCACTCACTCACTCACTCCCACACACACACACACACACACACACACACACACACCACACAAAACACACACACACACACACACACACACCCCACACACACACACACACCACACACACACACACACACACACACACACACACACACACACACACACACACACACACACACACCCACACCCACACACACACACACCACACACACACCACACACACACACACACACACACACACACACACACACACACACACACACACACACACACACACACACCACACACACACCAAAAAT
Organism: Chionoecetes opilio; assembly: GCA_016584305.1. NCBI lineage: Eukaryota > Metazoa > Arthropoda > Malacostraca > Decapoda > Majidae > Chionoecetes > Chionoecetes opilio. The sequence goes on from JACEEZ010005068.1 coordinate 175,864, forward strand.
GGAATATGCTGCCATTGTATGGTCTCCATATAAAAAGAAGCATGTTAAAAAATTGGAGAGGATACAGAGAATGGCAACAAAGATGGTTCCAGTGGTAGAAGAACTTTCTAATGAGGAAAGGTTGAAGGAAATAAAGCTACCTACACTCGAGCAGAGAAGAGAAAGATGAGACTTAATAACAATTTTTAAACTGATCACTAAGATGGAAGAGACAGACAATGAGAGATTGCTGACTCGGAAACAAAGAGAAGGTCGATACACAAAAGGACATACAAAACAACTAGGAAAAGGGATATATATATATATATATATATATATATATATATATATATATATATATATATATATATATATATATATATATATATATATATATATTTGTATGCATGTGATTTGTTTTATTATATCAATGATATGAATGAACATTATTATGACTGCCAAAGAACCAAACACTCCGAGGATAAATCTGACTTAAGTTGTTACGTATGTGGTGTAAGCGTGCCAGGTACGAGATACAGTTGTGACCTGCAAGCCTGAATGGTATTGTGCATGTGATAACAGGTGGCCAGTGTGGTGTGGTGTGTTGTGCATGCAGAGACAGTTTAAGTGTGCATGCGGGGGAGGCGGTAGCGGAGTGGTTAGCGTCCCCGACTGGCGTTCTCGGTGACCCGAGTTCGATCCCCGAAGAAAACCAAAACCTTTCTGCACCGTTGAGTGGCCTAAGAACACCCACATGCCCTGCCCATCAACTCTACCTTCGATTGCGAGTGCATCGGAGGACACAGGGGGGCGGCATGAGCCTATAATTACAGGCGTCACTATAAAAATCCTGCCTGCGCCACCACGGGCGAGGGCCACTCATTACAGCCCTCAAGTGAACCTCCAGAGCCTATTATCCGAGCCCTGGATCACCACTGCCTACAGGCGCTATAGGCACAAATGTAAAAAAAAAAAAAAAAAAAAAATTGCAGGGTCAGGTTAGGTGTGCATGCAGGGACAGGTTAGGTGTGCATGCAGGGACAGGTTAGGTGTGGTGTGCATGTAGGGACAGGTGTAGTGTGCATGCAGGGACAGGTTAGGTGTGCATGCAGGGACAGGTTAGGTGTGGTGTGCATGTAGGGACAGGTGTGGTGTGCATGCAGGGACAGGTGTAGTGTGCATGCAGGGACAGGTGTGTGTGCATGTAGGGACAGGTGTAGTGTGCATGCAGGGACAGGTTAGGTGTGCATGCAGGGGCAGGTTAGGTGTGGTGTGCATGTAGGGACAGGTGTAGTGTGCATGCAGGGACAGGTTAGGTGTGGTGTGCATGCAGGGACAGGTGTGTGGTGTGCATGCAGGACAGTGGGGTGGGGCAGGGCAGGGACAGGTGTGGTGTGCATGCAGGGACAGGTGTGTGGTGTGCATGCAGGGACAGGTGTGTGGTGTGCATGCAGGGACAGGTGTAGGAAGCATGCTGGGACAAGTGTTGTGTGGTGTGTTGTGCATGCAGGGACAGGTGTGTGGTGTGTATGCAGGGACAGGTGTGGTGTGAATGCAGGGACAGGTGTGTGGTGGCAGCAGGGACAGGTTAGGTGTGGTGTGCATGCAGGGACGGTGTGTGGTGTGCATGCAGGGACAGGTGTGGTGTGCATGCAGGGACAGGTGTAGGAAGCATGCTGGGACAAGTGTTGTGTGGTGTGTTGTGCATGCAGGGACAGGTGTGGTGTGTATGCAGGGACAGGTGTAGTGTGCATGCAGGGACAGGTGTGGTGTGTATGCAGGGACAGGTGTGGTGTGTATGCAGGGACAGGTGTGGTGTGTATGCAGGGACAGGTGTGGTGTGTATGCAGGGACAGGTGTGGTGTGTATGCAGGGACAGGTGTGGTGTGTATGCAGGGACAGGTGTGGTGTGTATGCAGGGACAGGTGTGGTGTGTATGCAGGGACAGGTGTGGTGTGTATGCAGGGACAGGTGTGGTGTGTATGCAGGGACAGGTGTGGTGTGTATGCAGGGACAGGTGTGGTGTGTATGCAGGGACAGGTGTGGTGTGTATGCAGGGACAGGTGTGGTGTGTATGCAGGGACAGGTGTGGTGTGTATGCAGGGACAGGTGTGGTGTGTATGCAGGGACAGGTGTGGTTTGTATGCAGGGACAGGTGTTGTGTGCATGCAGGGACAGGTGTCTGGTGTGTATGGTGGGAGAGGTGTAGTGTGGTGTACAATAACGGTGTACATGCATGTGCAGGTGTCTGGTGTGTATGCAGGGAGTGATGTGCATGGAGGGACAAGTGTCGTGTGGTGTGTAAATAGGGGCAGGTGTGGTATGTTGTGCATGCAGGGACAGGTGTGGTGTGTTGTGCATGCAGGGACAGGTGTGGTGTGTTGTGCATGGAAGGACAGGTATGGTGTGTTGTGCATGCAGGGACAGGTGTGGTGTGTTGTGCATGGAGGGACCGGTGTGGTGTGTTGTGCATGCAAGGACAGGTGTGGTTTGTTGTGCATAGAGGGACAGAGGGCAAGAATGGTAAGTGCCACAGCTGAGGACAGGTAATTCCGCAGGTGGCTGCCAGAATCCCCTCGGTGGCTCATCGTCAAAGGGCGTCACCAGGAGGCACTGAAGGTGATGAAGCAGGTAGCCAAGGTCAACGGGAAGACATTGCCGCCGGACCACCAAGTCCTGGCCGCTATGAGGGTCATAGGACAAAAAGTAAGTGTGCGTGTTTTTTTTTGTGTGAGTTTTTTTGATGCGGAAATCTATATCAGTATGCAGTTGACAGTAAAAGTTTTTTCATTGTTATGTAAGTCAGACCATAAACACACAAGAGGGTAGAGGCCTATTCCCAGTGTTGGTACATAAACTGTCTTGCAGCCAGTGGTGGAGGAAGAAGACAAGAGGGCGGAGAGGGTGCTGTCCCGCGCTGTGCAGGCCATCAGGAGACTTTTCATCCTGTTCATCCTTCCGGAGTTCCGGGTTAGAACCTTGGTCATGATCGCCTGCTGGTGCAGCGCCACTATATTTGTATTTTGGGCTTGGCGCTCAATGCTAACAACATCAAGTACGTCACAATGTGTGCAGTTTTTTCGTTTCCGATAAGTCTATGTTTATCTCTAATGAGATAATATAAGCATACCGTCGCGGACTGAATCATGAACTCTAGGCTCTAACGCTGGAAGTGTCTCTGAACCTGAAGTGTGGCAGCCCATAAGGGAAATTGCCTTTCTTTATGAAAATTTATTTTTTTTCCCGTAAGTTGAAATTTCATGGGCTGCATGATAAATTATTGGAGTGTCAAGTGGATGAATTTTCTGCTTTAGATCAATGGACATATTTTGTCATCACTGAATTAGAATGCTGATGTTAAAACTTGATCTACACTTTTTTTTTCGTAAAATATAAATATTATACTTCCCAGAAAATTATCCTAGAAGGTCAACTTAGGTGCTTCATGAAAGCAGCACTAGAAAGTGCATACACTAATTATGTAAGTTGTTATGGTCCAATGCTGTATCATCACAATACTTCTTTTGCCCTAACTCCCCAAAGCACCGACCCTTACATTTTATGTGTTTCCGGGGAGGACTCCTTGAGGTGCCGTCTTACCTGCTGCGGTGGCCTGCGCTCAACTACATAGGCAGAAAGAAGTCCCTCTTGGCGTTAACTTCATGTGGGGATCTTCATTTTCCTGTCGATGACCCTTATCCTTCTGGAGCCCGCAGGTGGGTCTGTACCTACATTTTTCAAACGGAAGTAATAGCTTGATTTTTAAACCGTTGCGTTTTTTTTAAAAAAACGCTTCCACTGAGATCAACCACCGGTGTTCCAAGCAAGTGAGTCCAAGGCACACGTGGACTGTAATCGTGTCTAAGCAAGTAATGGAAACGAAGGGTAAAACAGGATGACCATTATTTGGTAATCATATTTATTCTGACAGATTCCTATCCATCATATCTGAATGCAAGGTCAGCATTAACTTACAGCTGTGACTTGTGTATGTAAAATTTGCAAGTTAAGAATATCACTGGAAAATTGGTCATAAGTATCAACGGAGGTCACTATTTTGATTGAAGGCGGAGATATAAGACCCTACAGGACAAAATCTGAATTAAAATATTAAAGACATAATGGAGCATCAAAAATGGTGATTGGCAGGACGTTATCTAACAAAAGGTGATAACAGCTGGATCAAGAAACTAACTGACTGAACCCCAAAAGACAGCACTTACAGCCGTGGGAGACCAAAGAGGGTGTGGATAGATTCACTTATAAACTTTATAAGCGCAACGTGATAAAAAATTTCCGTACTGTGACTCATAAGTTTGTGGGTTAGAGGACAGGCTTGTTCCGATGTGAAATATTTGAAGATAATGTACACACACACACACACACACACACACACACCCACACACAACAACACAACACACACACACACCACACACATGCACACATGCACACACACACACACACACACACACCCCACACACACACAACACACACCACACAGACACATGCATACACATACACACACACACACACTTTAATTAAATCCGCTTAATTACGCATCACGTGACCCTATACTCTTAATGGATTGGCATCACATATATATTGCCTTTGGGAAAAAAAATGTGAACTAATTCGTATTTGGTTCCCTCCTCCACCGTTCCTCCTGTGCAGGTGGTGAATGGGCTTGGTGATCTTCTCCCTAGTGGCAAAGTGGCCATCACTGCCGCCTACCAGCTAGTGTGGATGTACACGGCGGAACTGTATCCCACTAAGTACCGCTCCCTTGCCGTGGGATTGAATACTTCGTTTTCCATGATAGGGTCCATGGCCTCCCCATATATCAATGACATTTTGGTAAGTATTCCTCGATCAAATTCTCTGATCGTGTTTTCCTAATTCTCATTCGGTTAAACGGATTTGAATAGGATTTTTTTCTTTTATCATGCTTTGTTTCTGTCCACAATGATATTATGCTCACAAACTTTTTCAGGGCATGAAGCAGGTGTGGGGACCCTCAGCGCTGTTCGGGTCTGTGTCTCTTGTGACGGTCGCCCTCACGCTGCTGCTCCCTGAGACTCGACACTTAGACCTATCTGAACCCACCAACTTCTCAACCACCAAAGTAACGGAGGAAGAAGGGAAGAAAAATGTTTCAACAAACAACAGTGTGAGCACGAAAGAAACCACAAAAGGACTTGAAAAACTTATCTTATGTCGGAGAAGATTGAAAATGGTGATGGAGGTCATTTGTCCTAACGCTAAACAAACACAGGGGGTTTCATTCAAGATGAAAACAAACTTATCGACTGGAAAAAATAACTTGAAAGTTGTCAGTGACTGCAGTGTTTTCCAGATACCATGGACACGTTTATATGTACTAAAAAAAATAAGCTCCCATTACACCTGAAGCTATTTGATAAGCATCTGTCTACCGTCTGCCCGTCACGGCCAGTGAAAGTATTGAGTCATTCTTCATCACAGGACACTAAACCAAGGGATTGAACAACGTTCCATGTATGTAGAGAGTGCATGTATAGATTGTTGTGCAGTTTTTTGTGAATTTTATATATGATATGCCTTTTTCACACCTCTAGTTTTCACTTTAATTATTTTGATAAATTTCCACTTTTAGCTTTTTAGTGGTAAGTAGTGTTGACACAATGTATATCTCTTTTCACGTCGTGTTGCCTAGAATTGCGTAGTGGTGGTTGTCTTCGTTAATGTAATTTTGTAGTTTAGGATTGCCCAACTAACAGTTAATTAAGTCCCTCAACTCCAGGTAGAACTTCTTGTTCATTTTAAAAAGAGAACATTATAATATGATAGAAAAGCTGCTTAAAAGGTCCAAGAGGGTTCATGTGGGCTGAATAAACATAATTAAGATGGTGAGAGCTTGTAGAGCACATGTAAGAAATGGATATAAGAATACCCCATAAACCCCTCTTCTGGTATTAATTAAGTTTATAAATAAATCTTTATGAAGCATGACAGAGCTGCAGAACTGAGGCAAAATATCACCAAATAACAGAAACGTACCTTTACTTCCAACACATTTAAAGTGATAATACTTGATTTTCATCAGATCAATGTACCATATGTATTTGACCCAATCATGTATATATAAACTAAGAACTGTCAGAATTCAATCGTATAAATTTGTAGTCTATTGATTTAGGATGGAGTTTGATTGTCTTGAATGTTGCAAGGAAGGAGCAACCGAAGGAGCTTGAAGTGAAATGGTATACGCATTAGGATGATTGCATTCCTTGGAATTAAAACACTTTCTTCTATGGGACAAGCAGTCATAATGATGGTTTGGATTTCCTGGGGAATCAAAGTTTTGACAGCCAGTCTTGTACCGTTTGCTTCATCCATATTGCATGGCAATGTAATGGGTGTTCCCAGTTACAGTTGCGAACTCTAAGGTTAGAGCACGTATAAATCATTTTAAGCTTGAAGAATTCATATTTAGGAAAGAGATAGGCAAATATTAGTTCATAAATAGGGTAGCAGATGAGTGGAACAAACTCAGCAACTACGTCGTAAGTGCAAGCACGATAAATTGTTTTAAGGATAAATTAGATGAATTCATGAATGAATATAGGTTGAAGGATCTAGGACTAGGTGAACATGAGCTGCCCTTTATAGCTTATCTGGC
>JACEEZ010005068.1:187500-195266 GCA_016584305.1 Chionoecetes opilio
AAGCCATGTTATATCCCACGACATGACTGATGATGATGATATCATCAAGCAGATCACCAAGCTTCTTGTCGTGGGAAATACTCTACAGAGGAAATTTTCCTACTGTAGCAGAGGTGAAGATGGAGTTATTCATGAGTCACTGCTACTCTATATACTGCAACTCGCTGTGGTCGCGGTTCAAGGTGGCCACTCTGAACCGCTTTAAGGTCTTTCACAATGACATCCTTAAGTGGCTTCTTGAGCTGCACAGGTAGTGCAGCTCGTCCCTGGCTTTCGCTAGGAACGGGGTGAACAATCTGGATGTGATCCGTCGACACTCAGTGTTCAGCTTAAGGAGTAGGGTGGAGCTCTCTGCGAACTCCATCATCACCTCCGTCAGGCAGAGCTCGGCCTATGTATATTATAACCTATACAACAGCGGTGTCTGGGTCTGCTATTTGTGCAGAATTTGGGGTAGCACAGGTGTCTATGTATGTATACCCTATGTAATATATGCACTTTGATACTTTGTCCCCTAATGTGTCTATATTATATATTTTTTGCTTTGCTCTAGTTCTTAAGTTAGCTCCTTGTCTTGTTAGTATTGCTTTGTTTTTGTCTGTATGCCTCTGGGCGATAATAAATCTAATATTATAATTATGCCTATATGTGTATATATATGTATACTAGCCGCAAAGCCGCCCTCCGGGCGGACTTTTTGGCTAGCTACTGCGGAGGGCTATTGGTGGGCCTTCGGCCCACCAAACACAGACTCTCCAGATAGCCCCTTCTAACTTTCCTGAAATNGTTCACTTAGGAGTAGGGTGGAGCTCTCTGCGAACTCCATCATCACCTCCGTCAGGCAGAGCTCGGCCTATGTATATTATAACCTATACAACAGCGGTGTCTGGGTCTGCTATTTGTGCAGAATTTGGGGTAGCACAGGTGTCTATGTATGTATACCCTATGTAATATATGCACTTTGATACTTTGTCCCCTAATGTGTCTATATTATATATTTTTTGCTTTGCTCTAGTTCTTAAGTTAACTCTTTGTCTTGTTAGTATTGCTTTGTTTTTGTCTGTATGCCTCTGGGCGATAATAAGTCTAATATTATAATTATGCCTATATGTGTATACTAGCCTATATCTGTATACTATATATATGTATACTAGCCGCAAAGCCGCCCTCCGGGCGGACTTTTTGGCTAGCTATTGCGGAGGGCTATTGGTGGGCCTTCGGCCCACCAAACACAGACTCTCCAGATAACCCTCTCCAGATTCCTTCTAACTTTCCTGAAATCATGGATGTAGAAATGTATGTATTAACGCCTTACCCATCACCCCCCACCCATTCACTCACCCATTACCCATCACCCCCCACCCATTCACTCACCCATTACCCATCACCACACACCCATTCACTCACCCATTACCCATCACCTCCCACCTATCCCCTCACCCATCACCCATCACCCCCCTACCCATTCACTCACCCATCACACCACACCCATTACCCATCACACCACCCATTCACTCACCCATTACCCATCACCCTACATCAAGGTTTCCTCAATTCTCGCAACCCACATTTTTTTTCTCACAATTCTCGCTAATAGGCTGCTAAAAAAAAGAAGAAAAAAAAGTGATCGGATCATCTCATAAGTGGGCTTAAAAGTTGCCCCTGGTCGAGCTGGTTCCAAAACTGTGCCATGTGATGGGATAGGAGTACGGGGGGCGGCACCTATCGCGGACACACACACACACACACACACACACACAGACAGACACACTTTCGCTTATATATATATATATATATATATATATATATATTTTATATATATAATATATATATATATATATATATTTTATTATATATATATATATATAATATATATATATATACATAATATATATATATATATATATATATATCTATATATATTATATTATATATATATATTATATATATATATATATATATATATTATATATATATATATATATTATATTTATATATATATATATATGTATATATATATATATATATATATATATATATATATATATATATATATATATATATGTATATATATATATATGCATATATATATACCTAAGTAACCCTTTGTAATTCGAACTCGTATAATTCAAACTTCGGATAATTCGACCTGTTTCAGGCCCAGTTTAAATTTGTCAACAACTTTCAATAATCCGAACATAAGTTCGAATTGTCCGCCCATTGTTCGAATAGTCGGAGTTTTCCTGCAGCACGTTTCACCTTCTCTGTGCCATCCACTTCGTCAGCCAGCCTCCATATCGCCTCCAACACATTAAACACCTTAAGCACTGAAGACCTTACCTTACATATTTCCAGAGTGACACCACTGTTGCGTTCAATAGCGGTCACCCCCCTCGCACTCTCTCTACTGAACGATACTGAACGCTTCACAATACATATTGCTACCAAGATAGCAGCTACCGAAATTGATCTCTGTGGCTATTCTTATTGTTGCAGAACATCTTGTTGATGACCCTTTATGTGATGTAGCAGAAGATATAAAAGCAGGAAATGAAGTATAAAGGAGGCAAGAAGAGGAGAGTCTTTCTGTGCCCTTTGTTTACATAACCTTATTGTGGCCCGAGCTGGCAACTCAGTAGCGATCCACCTCCCAGGGCTGCTGTGCGGGGGCTTGCGCTAGGCATACTCTATGCTGACGTCACCGTGCTCTCTGTGTGCCTACGTGCGCGTTGTTTGAACATAGCCCATGCCTGAAACGCTATCAGAGACCCCTGAGTGCTCAGTGTACAGTAGTATTGCACTTCAAGACTTCAGTATCAGCCATGTTTTGGTGAGTACAAGTGCTACAATCTGTGCTGTTGTTCTGGATATTCCTTTTCGCGTGTAATTCTGCTCACACAGGTAATCACCGTGAATGTAGATGAGTAAGGTCCAGTAACACACGTTTCAATCACTTGTATTTGTTGGAATGTTAATAAGTGGTTTCGTGAGGATGTAGAGAGACGCCAGGGTAATTGAGGTAGTATAATTGTGTTAATCAACAATATATACACCTTGACGAAATGTACAGGAGTCCCTGTGACCTCCGTCTTACCCTTACAATTAGTCCTTGAGCCAGACCAAAAGTAATGCTCCGGCGGGGGGAGTAATTCTCATTATGATTTTCCATTAGACCAATGTCTCAAGTGTCAGAAAAGGTGTGATGGACATCTGAGAACGGTAGCTTAGTGCCCGGATGGACGCCATCTTTGAAACCACCCAGCTCGAAAATGCCCATTTGGTGGGGTACATTGTTGCACGTGTATCTGGACTTCTATACTAGCTATCGATGTGCGGTTGACGACTAAATATACGTCCAATGTGTACCGTCTAAATAAAAAATAATATGAAGCATTTTGTTATAGATTAATTATTATAAAAATCAATTATCGAAAAAAAATCATATATTTTTCAATATTTTATTATTAGACTTGTACTTTTTTTTAGTGAAACAACACTGGTATGATTTTCCAAATTATGCATTTTGCTACACCGTTTATCTGTCTATAAAAATAACTCAACAAGTACAACATATCATCCACCACGAGTTTACAACAAATATATGTAAAGAGGCATAAAATGACTTAGGCCGCCGCTGGCATTATCTATTCTGACGATAACGCAAGTTAGGAATGTCGTACGGAGAGGATTTTAACACCATACGATATCTAATAAGCAGGCGGAAATTGTTACATAGGAAATCTGCACTTTGGTGGCCATCTTGGATTTCAAATGGCCGCCAATTATATTAATTATTCATTACTAGAGTTTGGAAAGACGTATGGAGCTGATTTTAACACCATACGATGTATATTCCTAATAAGCAAGCGGAGGTATCATTGAACATGTCATGTTTTAGTCAAATAACACCGGTATGATCTTCCAAATTATACATTTTGCTAAACCGTTTATCTGTCTATAAAGATTTTCAGGCAATTTGGCCTGCATTATAATAGAGAACAACATATGCTATACAATATACAGTGCACACAAAGTTAATCATCAGAGTCGCCATCAGAGTCATTGGCATCATGAGCCACGATAGCATCATCCTGCACCATGTTGGAGCATCCCTGCAGCTTACACACAACAGTGCACTTCAACCCATTCAGTATGCAGGAGCAATCTGACGGTCGACACGTCCTTCTGCATGTGCATGAGATGAGATTCAAGACGACATCTGGAGCTGGTAGACCCGCCATCCATCGGATTTTGAGCGAACCGCCATCATCGAGTTCCCAGCCATGTCCTGCTGATGGTGCTGGGACGTCTGGCAGGTTTTCAAGGCTGCGTCGCCAGATAGCCGCCTGATAGTTGGCCCCTAAGCGTATGCTGCATCAAGGAGTCTTCACAAGGCGGCAATTGTCCAGATTCGATCTGGCCCTTCTTTGCACAGAACATGTGATAACGGAGTGAAATTAGCACCGACGATCTTCGTGTTCCTGGCGTACAGCTGACACGTGAAGGCCTGAATGCTATTGAAGACGTCTGTTGGTACATTCCACGAAGATCCCAGATCTGTGAATGCTTGAAGATACAGATCATTCGCTTGCACAAGCTTCAAAGCCTTTATCTTTCCTTGGCTAGCCAGAGCACTAACAGTGTCACACCCGCTCCATGCATGAAGCCCTGGCAATGCACTGCAAACTCCAGACCCCAATACCGCAGCCAACTTTCCAACGTCAATCATTCTGACTCGAACCTTTGTTCCTCGTCTGATGAAGAGCTGACTATCGATGGTTCTGCTGAGATGAAGACTGATGATCAGAACGTCGGTGTCATCTGCCACTAAGATGATCGTCTTGTAGTGGGTAGCGGCGTGCTTTGCGTGGAGAAACATACGCGTGTCTGCTTCCTCGTGGCTACATTCGAGTGCTTGCACCAACTTCCACCTATCGCGGGTCAGTACCAGACATTTTTTCACCACAGGTGACATACAGTGTTCTGTTGCCTAGCTTTTCGCGATTTGTTTCATGTTTCCACGACTCCGCCAGAAACACAACCAGTTTCTCCTTTGTCTGGCTGCAAGCAAGGAGACGCCGCCAGTTCATGATTTTGTGTGCGGGTCTTATCTCGCTGAAACTGATGCCTTCATTTGAACCGCGGTTCACACGCTCAGCTGCTTTGATGGATTCTTCTGTGTATGTGTCAAAGACAACATCGATGCGCTCACTGCCTTGACCAGCGTGAAGCGTTGCAGCAAGGATGCGGTCAGATAGTTCTTCGAACGTGTCGTTCTCGCCATGCATCTTTTGTATGAGAGCCATCGCATCAATTATTGTTGCACTTCGCTTGTCAACGTTATCGGCTGGTTCCACAAGACCTTCCATGTGTTTCGCAAGTGCAACTTTGTTCGTTTTTTTCATTGACCCATCAACGTTTGCCAAAGACCATGGTAACGGCCCTAGTGGGTGACAAAGGACAAGTTGCATGTCGAGGTTCCTTGTCTTGGCGATGAGTATCATGGTGGCAAACAGTTGTCTGTCAGCTCTCAGGACGATCTCCTTGTTTGTGGCCTTCACAACTTTCTGCTTGATCTTACCAAAGGTCTTCAAGTTTAGCTTCTTCACTGTGTCATAAAAGCCTGTTCCCTCTTTAAGACGTTTCTGGAAGCTTTGATACGCCGCTTCCCCCTTTTGCAGGGCGTTGAGTAGGTCATTAGAAACGTCCTCCCTCGCAGCCGCTCCGGTAGATATACTGAGAAGACATGACGGATCATCGGCGAATGGATTGGTCCAGTCATTTTCCAGTAGATCACAGATAGCTGTGACGCCAGACTCATCACGTTTGATGCGAGAAGTAGACAAGTCAGGGTGCTCGGCGTGAGATGTGTCGCTGCCATTCACAAGGATAGTTTCTCGTAGTTGCCTCAGTGCAGCAGCCCGATTGTCTGCAGTTAGATAGTATCGTGACACAGCCCCTTGTCGAAGACTAAAACCTCGTGTTCCTCCAGCTGTTTGCGTATCTTTGTTGACTGTTTCTTCTGTTGTCTGATCAACAGCGATTCTGGCAAATGGATTCCCTGGTCTAAGCTGTACGGAGAAGTAGCCTTGATTGAAATGCCTGTACAACTCGGGGCATGTTTCGTGGAGTTGCGTCATCTGTGCATAGTACACTGGTAGATATCTAGCATAGTTCACCTTGTTCATTGCGAAACACCAAGGGATCACTCTTCTGACACAAGCCAAGTGAAGCATCCAGTCGCCTTCTCTATCCGCACGAATCAACCCCAGCAGGGTCTCTACCATATCAATATACATCATCCAGAAGCGAGCCAGGTCTCCATGTTTGGTTCGCAGAAAATGTAGGTATTTCGCGAACATGTCAAAGCTCTGTACACATGAATACTCATCCAAGTCAGTGAACATGTTAGATGGCGCCACAATACAACTCTATAATAGATTTGTATGTGGCGCCATCTAACATGTTCACTTTTAGTTCTTAAGCCACCCCCCCCTTCCCCTCAGAAATTAATCAGGTCACCGCAACAAATCTCAGACTGAGATATAGAATATAGAATATAAATATAGAATAGACTGACGTCACTTTCGGCACTGGGTTCTGTGGGTTGATTATCGGCGGGAAATTCCAACTGACATAGTTTCGGTTTGTGGAAAGTGCATGCCTTTTCATATATTTTTTGTGTACACTCGTGGTGGATGATATGTTTTAGTTTATGAGTTATTTTTATAGACAGATAAACGGTGTAGCAAAATGCATAATTTGGAAAATCATACCAGTGTTGTTTCACTAAAAAAAAGTACAAGTCTAATAATAAAATATTGAAAAATATATGATTTTTTTTCGATAATTGATTTTTATAATAATTAATCTATAACAAAATGCTTCATATTATTTTTTATTTAGACGGTACACATTGGACGTATATTTAGTCGTCAACCGCACATCGATAGCTAGTATAGAAGTCCAGATACACGTGCAACAATGTACCCAACCAAATGGGCATTTTCGCGCTGGGTGGTTTCAAAGATGGCGTCCATCCGGGCACTAAGCTACCGTTCTCAGATGTCCATCATGCATTTTCTGATACCTGAGATATTGTCCTAATGGAAAATCATAATGAGAATTACTCCCCCCGCCGGAGCATTCACTTCAAAATATGGCCGGTTGGCTCAAGGACTAAATCGTTATAAGCGTTCTCCCGTCTGTCGTCACCGGCGGCGGTGAGCTGCCGCTCCCCTGCCATGCAGTTAACAACTCCTCTGTTTATCTATTACACATATACATCTGCTCCATTACTAAACATATAGCAAGAAGCAAGTAATGTTTCTACTATTGAATAAACTGATAATATAACTACTCTATATAAATATCTATTATGTTACCGTCTATTTATAAGAGATGAAAATAAGCTAATTGAACTCTCTCCAAACCTGCCGGCTTCTCTATACTGTTGATCCAGCAGTAATGCAATGCTGCCGGCAATACAATGTGCCACGCCCCTACCTATCACACCCATACATATGCCTTAAAATCGTTCGGTCACGCGCCTGGCGCGCCTACGCGGTATAAGAAAATGTAACTAATTATGTTACAAAATTGTAACCTGTCAGACTATAGTGTTGAGCTTTTCCACTAAAAGATCTTGCAACTGATAGTTCGCTTGACACACAACAAGTAGCTATAGTACACTGAATAAAAACAATGGGTTAGGTTATAGAGAGGATTCTCCAACCCACGCAAAGACTTGCTCAAGAACTAATTCG
>JACEEZ010005069.1:0-18846 GCA_016584305.1 Chionoecetes opilio
TCAAAAGGGACCAAAGGGGGAAATATTTTACCTGAATTTTGAAGCACCAGGTGGGGGGAGGTCTCGCCCACCAAGGGCTCGCCGTCCAGACCCAACATTTCAGGGAAGGGGGAGCCATACAGCCACAGCTATGGACACTTTGGCCCCAAAAGGGTACGAGGCGGGTTGAATCTTCATGGGGATCATTTTTTGGCTGGATCTGTAATAATAAATTGAAAATTTAGGGTTGTATGCACAGGATCCCTGTATTTCCTTACCAAAATAACTTACTGGCGGCAGGGTTCTGAAAACTTTATGTTTAATAAATAATTTTTATAGGTGGGCGCAGAAAAATGTTGGATTTGTGTTAGATTCACATATATATTTTCACAAAATTATATATTATAAACACTGATATTTTAATAATCATTACAAAACTAGTTAAAAAAAGCAAATTTTTGAACCTTTTTACCTCACTTTTACACACCTGTGGGTACCAAAAAAAATTAAATAAAAAATACCATGATCAAAATTTCCAGAACTATACAATTGAACCCTTCCAGGATCCTCTGGAAAAACTTCCACCGTCAAAAATCTTTTGGTAATAAAAATTTGAGGATTCCCTCGTGCAGGAGAAACTCTTTTGATCACCTGCGGGGACCCATCACTGAAACATAACAAATAGTTAAGCCTCGACCTGAAACCTTTCATAAAGTCTTTCATTATTTAAAAAAATATCAATAAGCTGACGAAAAAACTTTTCTTTGTCAACATGGAACAACATTTGTATAAATTATCTGTTATAATGCTTTAAATACAAGGTAATTATAGTTTTAAAAAAATGTTCACCCCTTCCTTTTTATTCACCAAATTTTTTGCTTTCCTGTAAAGTTTTTTTTCGGCCAGATACTCGGCCACCTTGGCCACGCCTGTCCTTGCCCAGCTCAAGCGGATGGTTTTTCTGAGCTTGGGGGAAGGGTTTTCCCGTCTCATCGGCCTCCACACCATCACCCTCCTGGCAGCGTATAAATTGCCTAAAGATAATTAAAGTAATTATAGTATACAGTAAAGTAAGGTAAAGTATAGCATAAAAGACAGTAAAGTAGTGATAATTATATTAAAAGAAAGTAAAATAAAGTATAGCATAAAGTCAGTAAAGTAGTGATATATTTAGTATACAGTAAAGAAAAGTAAAGTATAGCAAAAAAGGTACAGTAAAAAGTATTAGATATATTTGTTACAGTAAGTAACATTTAAGTATAGCATAAGTACAGTAAGTAGTAGTATATTAGTATCGTAAGTAAAGTAAAGTTAGCATAAGTAAGTAAGTGTAGATATTATAGTATAGTAAAGTAAGAAAAGAATAAAGTACGTAAGTGTAATTAGGCAAGGCCAATTGGGTGAGAATTTCCTAGGTTTGATATGTGAAGATAATAGTACTCAGTGGCGAGGGGGGGGGGGGGGGGGGGGGGGGCATGCGGCCATGTCCCCCCCCCTTTTGCAAGGAATAAATAATAAGAAATTATATTTATTATATATAATATTGGCCCCTTTTCAATATTCTGGTTACGCCACTGAGTATAATAATTAGAATGATAATATATAGAAGATGATAAATAATAGATATAGCCTTGATAAATAGAAGAGGCCTTTAGTATTACTATAAAATAGTAACTATATCATCCTTGGCCTTCCCTAAAACTACAAAAAGTAAAATGATTTTCCAAGGCCTTAATACTAATTCTAAAACGTTTCTAAATTCTGAAAACAATTGATTTTGAAAAACTGTGGAGCTTATAGCGCATGTAGGCTATTATTTTCCTTAGGTTTATGGTAAGGTTCAATCCTAGCGTATGCCAATAACATAAAAAAAAGGGTAGAACAAAGGGGTGATACACCATCCATCACCCTTGGTAATGAGGAAGAGGGGGTGAGGCTGTACATTAGTGTGAAGACATTAATTAATAAAAGAGAATTTCTAGTGAGTATCCTGGCAAACATGTGTAATGATTAGTAGGGTAACTTTGGATCTTCTCACAGGATTTCAGAGGGACAATGCATGGCTTATAAGAGGGGGGGGAAAAAAACATAGTCCGGTAAATAATAACTAAGGTCCAGCAGCGAAAAAGACAGAAAAAGTTATTATTAAGGAGATATGGGCTCTCTAATTTCCGAGGCTGAGCTATTTAACGAATCTTAACCCTTCACGCCCAGATCTTTCCTTTGCTATATAAAATTGTCTGTTGTTAGCCATAAAATTTACAAAAAGTAACTAAATATACCAAATGATTAATGGACAAGGATACTAAACAGGTCATAGCTATAAAACATTGCTTATAGTCACTACAAATCGTCTAATGGTCCCCAAAATTACAATGGAAATTACGTTTTTGGGCCTCAAGGGTTAATCAAAGTTTCTATACAGACACTAATGATTTCCCACTATTGACTACAACAACACATATCAACCTACTAAACGATAGTAAATTTTCTAATCATACACAGGCTAACCCCCTCTGGACGCAACACATCCACACTTTTCCTGTTTTAGTATTCTCACCACCTTCTATTGACAGCTTGCACTACTTATCCCCTCAAATTAATCATTTGTTATCTGTGTATGGTTTTCCTTATAGCACCAGTATGAGCGTCACAGCCCCTACAAAACACCGCCCTTTCACCAGTCTGTCACAGGCTGGTCTTGCGTATCTCTTCGTCGCGTTCAAAGTCACAACTGCCCCTCAAGGGATGACGTTCCAAGGAAAACGCGAATTTATAGGCAATTTGGGGGAAAGAAGCCGGAACCGGCTTTTTCCCGCTTGCGTTTTTGTTATGGCGGGGCATTTTAAAAGCCGGCTTTTACGGATTGGCCAGCGGAAACCCGAAAAGCTGGAAGAAGCGAGACCGGGCTCGCTTACCAGGGCTTCTTCCCGTTGTGCCGGGACGTCAAGAAAAAACAACAAAAGGGGCGGGACGGGCAGAGTTCTCAGACGTGAGAATCGCTAGAAATACTTAATTACAGATAACAGAACAAAAGTAAAACCAAGTTACTTTCAAAAGCTGGACTCCCTTAAACCCAACAAAATAAAAAGGTTAAGACACCACAGGACAACTTTAAAACGGGGTGAAAAAATGATCATTTTATCAGGCGCGATAATCCTAGCGCGACGTATATTTTTTTGCGGGATTTCGCTGAAAAATATCACAAATTAGCCTCATTTTTTCTTTTAGTAGACGGTTTAAATACCCACACTAATAGAGCTAAAATGGAAGACATGGGGATAGGAGAACGTCGCTGGTGAAATATTTCTCGAGTCTTTTACTTAAACAAAGCGGTTTTTTTTAATTTTCTAATTATCATAAAAAGCGACCAAACGCTTTCGCTGATCATTATGCTCCAATTTTGTTTTTAAGATTCTCACACTTTTTGAGAACTGAAAATGGGGGAACTCTCGCCGACGGGGACGGAGTCCCATAAACCTTTCCCCCATCACCCGAATTCCACCACAAAACATTGCAAGATATCTTAATACATGCCTTTACTTTTTACGGACATGAAAAAAATTAATGTGTATTTTTTTATAGGAGAGGTGCTATAGGTTTTGTGGAAATGCAGCATTGCGTTGGGGGAAAAATCTTAAGAAAAGGGCTCCACGGTAAGCTGCCCAAAAATGTTGGCTCTATGTGTTATCTTACTCTTTTTAAACATCTGTTTAATTTTAATGAGTGCGACCAAATTTCCTGCTGGCCCGATATTAAATTCGGGTTCTTGAAAAAAACAAAGCCAGTAGGGTTGGGTTTAGGTCGGGTCTGGTCAGGTTGGGTTGGGTTGGTTAGTGCACGGGGCCCGATGGGCTAGGGGGGGGGTGCTGGTTAGGCTGTAAGTTTTGTCATCTTTAGAATAAAGGCTAAACCTCTATCTTCTTCTTCTTTTATGCCAAAAAGCGGGGAAAGGGTGGCCGGAGTTTTTGGGTGGGGGACACATATAGGGAAATAGGGCCCCGATAAAGTCTAGAAAGGAAATTTTCCCTTTTTTAGGTTTTTTTTTGTAGGGCCTTTTTCCCTTATGGTTGCTCCCCACCCAAAACCCGATAACCCCTGTCCCCAATTGTTAGCTTAAAAAGAAAAAAGTAGGGGGGGGGGCCCTTTTTTTAAAGTTTTACCATATAGGCCTATATATATTTTAAATTTTTAAATTTTTTTTTGTATTTTTTGGGTTTAAAATTTGTAGTTTATGAAAAAAGGGATTTGGGTATTTTTTTGGTGTACCTTTTTCTTATGTTGCATACTAAAATTAGGGGTGTAAAGAGTACTTAAACCCGTTTTGACGAACAAATTGGGAAAGGTGGGGGATTATAATTACCGAGTGATCCGAACTTTTCGCAAAAAAAAACTTGGGGGTCTTTTATTGGGGTGAAAGTTCCCTTTCCGACAAATTTCCCTGTTCGGGAACTTTGTCCTTTTACATCGACAAAAAGTTCGTATCTTAATACATGCGCCATCACAATCTCACGAAAAGGGGAAATTTAAAAAAACAATCGAACCGTAAAGCATATACAAACTTATTGGGAAAAAGCAGCATATACCGGACTGGCAAAAAAAGTTTTAAAGCCGAATTTGTTATCTAAATTGGGTCCTAAAGGGGGGGTTGTGTGTATCACAAAAACTTTGAGAAAGTACTCAGGAGCATCATGTATAGTTATACCTAATACTTGGGTTTTGACTTTTAATGGGATTAGGTTAGGGTAAAGAGTTTTTTGCTATAAAAATACAAAATTATAAAAACTTTTTTTAAAAATTTGTATTTGTTGAATATAAATGTTAATCTATTTACTGGCTACTTGGTTTTCAATTACTGACCAAACAGTATTTCACTGGTCCTTTTTATAAATTTTGAGGTTTTAAAAAAATTTTTTATTTTTATTTTTAGTGGTTATTTTCTTCTGTTATTAATTTTTTCTTTTCCATAAAAATTCTATAAAGACATCACTCATAACTACTTTTATATTATAATTATTTGCATTTCCTTGTATTTTACCCTTTACTATAAAGGGGGGGAAATACGGTAAAATTTAGGATAAACTATAAAATGACTTTGTCGTGTAAACAAACACTCTAAAGCTTCGTCTCTATTTCTTTTATGGCAAGGTTTTTAAACTGCAATAGTAACACAGTCATGTTTCAGGTATTAGTCCGGTTGATGAATGTTACCCCACCGAAGATGAAGGAGAAGACTCTGGAAAAAGGAGGAAGGGGGGGTAAAAAAATAAAAAAAATTCTTTTTTCAGAAAAAGGTTTTTACTTCAAACTTTAAACCAGATGTTTTATGCAATATATACTAAAAAAGAAACTTCTTTTGAAAGTCACGCAAATTAAAAAAAGTAAAAAGAAAGCAACAAACATTAAAAAGGAAAATTATTTTAACATTAAACAATGAAATAAATCCTTTAAAAAATTTTTTAAAAAACTACTAAAATATGCAAATGCTTTTTTATATGGGGAAACAAAAATTTTGTTTTACTTTTGGGTCAATTAAAAAAAATTTTTAATCAAGCTTAAAAAATGTAGACTTCCCCATTATATGCAATAAGCAATTGTTCCATAGTTTAAGGCCCTTTTTACAGTGATGGGGCTGGCCCCGCTTTTTGGTCGGGGACATAAAGGGCTTTAGCTGCCCTTTTTTGTATGGCTGTATTTTTTCCCGACAAAGGAAAACTAGATACCATCCGGGTCAACCCTTACAGCCTATAAACAGCGAAAAAAATTTTTTTAAAAAATATTGGGCTTTAATTTTTAAAACTTTAACTTTTTTTGATGGGTTAAAAGTGTCCTTCTTTCTAGCTCCTCAAAAGCTAGTTTAGCGCAAAATTTTGCGTTTTTTAAAATCTAAAAAATAAAAATGAGAAAAAATATTTGTTGATCCAAAACCCATACAGTAATTTATTGCTGAGAGAGAGGAGATTATTTTAATGCAAAAAAAAAGCCAAGAAATGAAAAAAAAAGCCCCCCCCTTCCAGCAAAAAATAATCAGCCAAACCCCCAAAACGGAAAAACCCGGGCACTGGGGGCAGATGATGGCCAGTTTAAAGAAATCCCTCTTATCCTACCCTTGTCAAGGTGCCAGTTAATAAAAAAAAAAGTCCTAAGTGGGAAATCGACCCAGCCACCCCCTAGATGTCCCTAGGTGCCCGCCTCTTTACCTGCCCTTTAATAGTCCTTTGGGTTTTTGGGCAAAAAAACTTAAAATGTGAAGGGTAGGTTGTGATCCCTTCCAATATCGTCAGTCCAGTTTTTCGAACTTATTAAGGCTTTTTATTCGACGTACACTTTGCAGTGGGTTGTTTTGTTTTACAATATAGCTGTGAGCGCCGGCGGGGAGCCCCGAAAAACCACTGTAGCCGTTTGGCAGGGACAAAACGAGAAGAAGCCGCAAAAAGCCCTAAAAAGCCGGTTCTTACGGGTTTTTTCTCACCAAATTTGCCTTATATTGAAGTCTGCGTATTGACAAACTGTAAAGCAATTTTCTTTAAAAGCTCGCTAACGTAGACAAAAAGTAAAACAATGAGTTCTTAAGAGCCGCTAACGGGATGACAAACTTAAAACAATGTTTTTTTGTTGAAATCATATTTGCGTACCGTAGATAACGTAAAATCCCAGGACAACTTTTTTTTCTGTTTACAGCCGTGTGGTGGCGTTAATACTTTCATTTCTACATCCATGATTTCAGGACAGTTAGAAGGGGCTATCTGGAGAGTATGTGTCATTTTGTGTCTTCATCTCTGTCATATTAGGGCTATAAATGAACAAATGACAAAAATATCTACAAAGTGGCCACCAACAAAAGCTGCCATCTAGTGTTTTATTAACTTTATTTACTGAGTGTCGTACCGCTGTCGTCGTCGCTCGAAGAAAAAAACGTGTAGTGAAATTTGAAACGGTATATACTTGCAGATACAAAGCATAAAACAACGCTGAAACAGGGTAGATTATACAGTCATGATATAAACTACTGTGTATTATCTTCATGGCACATACACATCAGTAGTAATGCTATAATTCGTAATATATGGCGCCTGGCGACATGACTGCAGGTGGCGACTTCACTGTTATCTACGGTAGGGGCTTGCAGTGTTGTTGTTGTTGGGGGTTTGATGGAGCCGTGTAGGGTTGTGCGGTATGAACAAAATACCGGTATTCCCGATACCGGTTTACGGGGAAAAACAGTGTTAGAGACAGGGAATGCAGAGAGCTTCACAGAGAGGTGTCACTCGGGCCGCGCCATTTTGGATTTTGAACAGGTGGCGCCGCTATGCGGATGGTGCTGCAATCCGTCATAAGTGTCCACAATGCTTATATCAGAGAGCTTCACAGAAAGGTGTCACCCGGGCCGCGCCATTTGGATTTTGAACAGGTGGCGCCGCTATGCGGATGGTGCAATCCGTCATAAGTGTCACAATGCTTATATCAGAGAGCTTCACAGAGAGGTTTGTCACTCGGGCCGCGCCATTTGGATTTTGAACAGGTGGCGCCGCTATGCGGATGGTGCATTTCCCTTCAAAAGTGTCACAATGCTTATATCATTACTGTGCACGGTGTTGTGCCTTTTCAATACCCTAAGACGCAAATATGTGTAGTATTAAGTTAAAATAATGAACTGAAGTGGTATTGATGGATGTATTTTTTGTTATTACACCTTTTGTTCCTGTTGTATTTCATAGCGAAGCCCCGTCATTCCAATAAATTGTCTTCCAATCTCAATACCTCTCCCCCCCACAACATTTGTTTTGGCTGAAGTCAAAATGGGTGGGTGGTGATGGGTAATGGGTGAGTGAATGGGTGGGGGTGATGGGTGAGTGAATGGGTGTGGGGTGATGGGTAGTGGGGGAATGGGTGGGGGTGATGGGTAATGGATGAGTGAATGGGTTGGGGGTGATGGGTAATGGGTGTGGAGTGATGGGTGAGTGAATGGGTGTGGGGTGATGGGTAGTGGGGGAATGGGTGGGGGGTGATGGGTAATGGGTGAGTGAATGGGTTGGGGTGATGGGTAATGGGTGAGGGAATAGATGGGGGGTGATGGGTAATGGGTGAGTGAATGGGTTTGGGGGTGATGGGTGAGTGAATGGGTGTGGGGCGATGGGTAGTGGGGGAATGGGTGGGGGGTGATGGGTAATGGATGAGTGAATGGGTTGGGGGTGATGGGTAATGGGTGTGGAGTGATGGGTGAGTGAATGGGTGTGGGTGATGGGTAGTGGGGGAATGGGTGGGGGGTGATGGGTAATGGGTGAGTGAATGGGTTGGGGGTGATGGGTAATGGGTGAGGGGAATAGATGGGGGGTGATGGGTAATGGGTGAGTGAATGGGTTGGGGGTGATGGGTAATGGATGAGTGAATGGGTTGGGGGTGATGGGTAATGGGTGAGTGAATGGGTGGGGTGATTGGTAATGGGTGTGGGGTGATGGGTGAGTGAATGGGTGGGGGGTGAGGGAATAGGTGGGGGGTGATGGGTAATGGGTGAGTGAATGGGTGGGGGGTGATGGGTAATGGGTTGAGGTGAATGGGTGGGGGTGATGGGTAATGGGTGAGTGAATGGGTTGGGGGTGATGGGAAATGGGTGATTGATTGATTTATGCAAAAAGGCGAATGTGCCAGACAAGGGAAATGGGTGAGCGAATGGGTGTGTGGTGATGGGTAATGGGTGAGTGAATGGGTGGTTGTGATGGGTAAGGGTGAGTGAATGGGTGGGGGGTGATGGGTAAATGGGTGGGGGTAATGGGTGAGTGAATGGGTGTGTGGTGATGGGTAATGGTGAGTGAATGGGTGGGGGGGTGATGGGTAATGGGTGGGGGTAATGGTGAGTGAATGGGGTGTGTGGTGATGGGTAATGGGTGAGTGAATGGGTGTGGGGTGATGGGTAATGGTGTGAGTGAATGGGTGGGGGGTGATGGGTAATGGGTGGGGGTAATGGGTGAGTGAATGGGTGTGTGGTGATGGGTAATGGGTGAGTGAATGGGTGGGGGGTGATTGGGTAATGGGTGGGGGTAATGGGTGAGTGAATGGGTGTGTGGTGATGGGTAATGGGTGAGTGAATGGGTGGGGGGTGATGGGGTAATGGGTGGGGGTAATGGGTGAGTGAATGGGTGTGTGGTGATGGGTAATGGGTGAGTGAATGGGTGGGGGGTGATGGGTAATGGGTGAGTGAATGGGTGGGAGGTGATGGGTAATGGGGTGGGGGTAATGGGGTGAGTGAATGGGTGTGTGGTGATGGGTAATGGGTGAGTGGAGGGAATTTCCTCCCTTCTTTGATTCCTTATTTCTGTCCTCGTCAGTCCTCTTCTGACTCTTCATCCCTCCATTTCTTCCTTACTCCTTATTCCTCCTTTCCTTCTCTCATATCTCCTTCCTTCCCTCTCTCCCACCTTCCATTATCACCCATCATCACAAAAAGGAGGAGCGATTCCCCCTCTATCTGCACGGGCGACTGTCAGTGCGTGCACCCACCGCTAGGATCGCTGCCGTCCATGAAATCAAAATAGCGCGCCATGTTAAATCACCCGAGTGACACCTCTCGGTGAAGCTCTCTGGGGAATGTGCCAGGAGGATGGAGGGAGTCAAACTTGTCGACTAACTAATTGGGTATATTAAGTGACTTCTTAATTTTATGGCCCGATAACATACAATTTTTCATGG
Source organism: Chionoecetes opilio (assembly GCA_016584305.1). Taxonomy (NCBI): domain Eukaryota; kingdom Metazoa; phylum Arthropoda; class Malacostraca; order Decapoda; family Majidae; genus Chionoecetes; species Chionoecetes opilio. The sequence goes on from JACEEZ010005069.1 coordinate 9,667, forward strand.
CAAAGGAAAGATCTGGGCTTGAAAATTATTATTTTAATAAGTCAGCTAATACCTCTTGCTCTCATAAACGTACTTCTACGTGATACCAACAATACTTTTATATATATAATGGTTGAGGCTTTACGTCATAGGTAAGTCATTGTCATGCAGAGCAGATCTGGAAGGTTCTTGTCACGTACTCAATTGTTATGGCGGTTTTGTCGAAGAAACTTTTCGCCGTATCATCATTTGTGAAAGCGTACTTAATGGGACATAAGGAATTATCGAAGGCAAAGAAAAGTGGACAAAGAAAGACATGGTCCTCCCCTTTAAAACAATCAATGGACGTGAGCGTAACTGCAAATTTCAGATACTTGGACACAACACAATAGGCATTCACTGCAGAGGCTAGATTTGTTCGCGACTAAAAAATGTGCACTCCCTGAATGTACTCTGCCATGATTGCACAGTGTATGTTTTCTCCAATTACCCATACAAAAGTAACATGATATGCAGTGGCGCTTGAAGAATAGGCAGATACCACGCGTTAAAGAATAGTAACTATTATCACATGGGTTGCCAGATATTGTTATTGTTATTATTATTATTGTTATTATTATTATTGTTATTATTATTATTATTATTATTATTATTATTATTATTATTATTATTATTTTATCTCAAAGGACTGCCCAAGAGCAAAGAAAAAAAAATAGAAGTAACATAATCCCGCTTATGAAATCACCCTGATGAAATTTTCAGGGGTAAAAAGAATATGTATGTGAAACTGAGGAAGACCAGTAGTTTATAGCCTATCACCTCTGGAGAGAATGCTACCGCGATGAAAAATTTAACAGAAAAAAAGGACACGTACAGTCACTCCACCTAAATCGCGAACACACAGGCTCGGATCCGCTCCTTCCATTTCCTTTCGTATTTTCCTATAAATTATCGTTCATATTCTCAAAGTCTGTACAATGCATTCCTTCTCCTTCCCCTGGGATGTTGTTAATTCCACGGGGCCATCTCTCCCTCCCTCGCCATCTCTCTCTCTCTCTCTCTCTCGCTCTCTCTCTCTCTCTCTCTCTCTCTCTCTCTCTCTCTCTCTCTCTCTCTCTCTCTCTCTCTCTCTCTCTCTCTCTCTCTCTCTCTCTCTCTCTCTCTCTCGCTCTCTGTCACGTCATCTTTTTCTTCCCTCCCATTCTCTTAAATTTCAGTAACCTTTCTCCCTTTCTCCTCTCTCTCTCTCTCTCTCTCTCTCTCTCTCTCTCTCTCTCTCTCTCTCTCTCTCTCTCTCTCTCTCCTCTCTCTCTCTGACACTATCACACAATGAGGAATATACACATACATAATGTAAAATTAAAAATACTTTAATTATAGATATTTCCAAACAATATTATTGGCTACATTCACACATCTGCGCGCGCGCACGCGCGGCGCGCGCACGCACGCACGCACGCACGCACGCGCCACACACCACACACACACACAACCACACACACACACACACACCCTTGCTCTCAGTGTTACGAATATATTTTGCTATAGCCATTATTTTTTCCGAAAACAAAGAATGTAAATATTTTAAAAGTTACTTCATCCTGTCTGATGGAGGAAGGACCCAGTTGAAGGGCTCAATGGAAGGAGGAAGGGAGGGAGGGAGGGAGGGAGCTGTTAAATTGTCATTAGCTGTTGGTGCGGGATTTTAAACTATAATTACTCATCAGGGAGCTATAAAGTCGGGAAGGTTTGAAAACAGATGGGATTGAATGATGGGATTGCCTTGCCCCAAGTGCTCGCGAAGTTCATGCGTGACTGTACGTCGTTTATCTCCTCCTCCTCCTCCTTTTTCTTTTTTTCATCTTCCTTAGTCGATCTTTACCATCTCTCTCTCTCTCTCTCTCTCTCTCTCTATCTCTCTCTCTCTCTCTCTCTCTCTCTCTCTCTCTCTCTCTCTCTCTGACCCGCCGTGACCTTCCATGACCATCCATTCCAAAACATTGCAGATCAACTATTTCTGTCCTGCTACACCTATATAGCTACCTAGCTTGCTTCATCCACTCTTTGCGAACCCTCTAATAAACTCATACAAATCTTAGCCCAATAGGCATAGCATATATCAGCCTCTTCTAGTCCAACATATGCCTCATCGTAACTCTATCCTCACTGTCCTATCATGTTCCCACACAGTCACACCATTCCTTCTTATATATCCCTCTCATGGTCGTTATTTTTCTAGGTTCTCTCACAATCCTTATCACTTACCTCAAGGTAGCATATTTTCAATTTAATTATCAACATATTTATTATCAGTTATTTTTATGATTTATTATTAGGTTTTATTATTATCATCATGTCGTTATCAATATAAATTGTTGTTTTCACACATCTACTCGTCATGCCACAGCCCCTAATATAACGTTATTCTTCTTTATTGTGTTTTACTAACTATTCTCTTCATTGAAGCAACTTGTTATGATAATTGGCATGTAAAATGAAGTTATAAAGTTCCCCGGTTAAAGACTCCAGTACCCATTACCTACCCATTATGTTTCTTCCATTGCTTTTAATACTCTGCATCTCACTATTTCGCATCTCAAAGAAACATAAGAACATAAGAAAATAAGGAAGCTACAAGAGACCGTGAGGCCTACACGTGGTAGTTCCTGTCACCTAACACTACTTTCCACCTTTCCACCACCTTCCACATCCACCTTTCTTCCCCATCCATGAACCTATCCAACCCCCCTTTTAAAGCTCCCTAATGACTCCGCACTAACTACCTGTCTACTGAGTCCATTCCAGTCATTCCCACCTATTTGTGAACCAGTTTTTCCTTATTTCCTCATGGTTATGTTGTGGTACCAATAATTATTAACTATGGGTTACACCGTTACATGACTTACTGTAGTACTTCATTTACGATCATAGCTACTTAATTAGGATGTGTCTTTTTTTCTCACCATCCTTACTTTCGACCTTCATAGCTACGAATTCTATAGTCCCGTAGCCGTTCTTCTCTTTCATCAGCTGTTGTATTTGTTGCGCTTCATAAGCTGTATGTAGCCTAGCCGTATGTAGCATAGGCTATACTGGGGTTTTACAATTTATCTTTTTTCGGTATGAAGATAAAAGTTGCTATGGGCATGAAACATTTCCGGCACAAGAAAGTTTATTAACCAAATAATGTATATGAAAAGAAGAACAAAAGTTAGGCTGTGGGTTTAATAGATCCAGACTGTACTACATAGGGTCATTAACACAAGCTTTCGACACAACCATTGCCCCAGAAGGCAAAGCGCCCATTATTCATACATATAGGTGTACATAATTTCAGTTATAGGCTTACGTAACGATACCTAACTATAGCTTACATTAAAATAAATGAACAAGCATTACCTGGCTGCAGCCTTATGGAGTTGCCGCGCCTCACCACGGGAAGGAGGACTGGAGGAGGCGCGGTCCCAAATACCGTCACCATGGAACCTCACAAGACAGTGGAAATCCTTCATACGATAAGCAATAAAATTAAAGTCTGATCTATGATTTACTTGATCATGATGTAACATATGCCTCCAATCATAGCTCTCAGTGTCTGCAGGAGCGCTCTTTGACTCAGTAGATTTTCCTTCAAAAATACATTAGGCAACTCTCTATTGATTGGTCTCTATCTGTGTGTCGTTTAGGATGCAGACTCGCAGAGACGGAACACCTCTCCCTGCGTGAAGACGTGGTTGTGCCTTTTGCAGGTGTGAAGCAACAGTTGGCTGTCATCTCTTGAATAGTACAAGACTTGTTATCATGTCGCCCATCAAAGGAAAGAGACCCATCGTAGACGTGACCCGCAGTGAAGCATCAGCGCCTGCCCCAGATTACACAGGTAGGTTCCTCTCCCGTTATCGCGATTACTTTCCTGCACAGGTGCCTGTTTCGCTGTTTTAACATGGATATAATACATGACGACACCAGCGCTAATGACAGCGCATACACATAACAATTATGACCTCTTGTCATATCAACAAATCCGTATTGTATCTGTAGGCCTACAGGCTGTACTGCCTCCTCATATCACCTTAACAACTGAATAATCCCGGTGTCGCGTGGGCAAGTGTCTCCGGGGCCCGTAATGATTCTGTTGTTCCATTCACACAATGTGCATCCATCCACAAAGTATTTTTTTGCCATAATTAGGTACATAATTAGCTCCATCACAATATTACGCCTCTCAATCTCTTTTACTGCTATTTTTTCCACAATAATAATACTCCCCCTGATATGTGATTACGTAACATTTACCTTCTCCCAGGACCAGTATCTGTGCTGTACAACACTGCTCACCACGCGCCCTTCCTGTCTCTACCTTTATACGTGATTACAAACGCAGCAGCATTGCAACACTGTCACAGCGTGCAGGAAGTAGCACGTCACGACCATCACCCTCTTTCATGTCATGTGAAATTATCTCATGAGGGAGAGAGAGAGAGTAACCAAAAAACTTTTTACTTATATATATATATATATATATATATATATATATATATATATATATATAATATATATATATATATATATATATAATATAATATACTAGCCGCAAAGCCGCCCTCCGGGCGGACTTTTTGGCTAGCTCCTGCGGAGGGCTATTGTGTGGCTAAGGCCCACCAAACACAGACTCCAGATAGCCCCTTCTAACTTTCATGAAATCATGGATGTAGAAATGTATATTAACGCCAACCCATTCACATACATCACCCCCAATCCATTCACTCACCCATTACCCATCACCCCCCACCCATTCACTCACCCATTAACCCATCACCCCCCACCCATTCACTCACCCATTACCCATCACCCCCCACCATTCACTCACCCATCACCCACACCCATTACCCATCACCCCACCCATTCACTCACCCATTACCCATCACCCTACATCAAGGTTTCCTCAATTCTCGCAACCCACTTTTTTTTCTCACAATTCTCGCTAATAGGCTGCTAAAAAAAAGAAGAAGAAAAGTGATCGGATCATCTTATAAGTGGGCTTAAAAACCTTCCCCTGGTCGACCCGATTCCAAAACTGTGCCATATGAGGGGATTCCGCCACAGGGGGCGGAAACCCAGAGCGGAAGACGGGACACACACACACACACACTTTCGCTTATATATATAAAATATATATAATATATATATATATATATATTATATATAATATTATATATATATATATATATATATATATATATATATAAAATATAATATATTATTATATAGATATAATAATATTATTATATATATATAATATAATTAATATTTTTATTATATTATATATAATAATAATATTATTATATATATATATAATAATATAAGCGAAAGTGTGTGTGTGTGTCTGTCTGTCCGCGATAGGGCCGCCCCCTGTGGCGGAATCCCATCATATGGCACATTTTTTGGAACGGGTTGACCAGGGGAAGCCCATTTATTGATGATCCCATCCCTTTTTTTTTTTTTTTTTTTTTTTTAGCAGCCTATTAGCGAGAATTGTGGGGAAAAATAAGGGGTTGCGAGAATTGAGAAACCTTGATGTAGGGTGATGGTGGGTGGGGGATGGGAATGGTGTAGGGTGATGGGTGAGTGAATGGGTGGGGGTGATGGGTTGGGGGTGATGGGTGAGGGAATAGGTGGGGGGGTATGGGTAATGGATGAGTGAATGGGTGTGTGGTGATGGGTAATGGGGAGTGAATGGGGGGGGGGTGATGGGTAATAGGTGAGTGAATGGGTGGGGGGTGATAGGTAATGGGTGAGTGAATGGGTTGGGGGTGATGTGAATGGGGTTGGCGTTGATACATAAGCTATATTTCTACATCCATAATTTCAGGAAATTAGAAGGGGCTATCTGGAGAGTCTGTGTTTGGGGGGCCCGAAGGCCACCAATAGCCCTCCGCAGGAGCTAGCCAAAAGTCCGCCCGGGGGGCGGCTTTGCGGCTAGTAGGTATATATATATATATAAGTAGAAAAAGTATTTTGGAAACTCACTCTCTCTCTCTCATATCTCTCTCTCACTCTATCCCTCTTTCACTCATATCTCTCTCTCTCTCTCTTTTACGGAGAGAGAGAGAGAAGAGAGAGAGGAAAAGGGGAGAGAGAGAGAGAGAGAGAGAGAGAGAGGAGCGGGGCCGCCACGGTAATTTATGTAGTTAACGCTACTTTATGCATGGTTTACTGTATGTATCAGAAAACGAAATCTATCAATGGAAAGCTATTTAATTCTGCTTCTATTGATATCTCCCATCTTATAAGCTGTCCCACAAGTTATACATGACGACGAGTTTTAAGTGATGTTAATTTCTCTATTTCTTCAGAGTCACAAAATTGTATCAACCTCTCTCGGTGAGGGCGGTGATATTAATCTGTCCGGCCCGGGGGTCACGCTTACGACAAGTATATAAGCAAATAAGGACTCAGGGCCATCAAAAATTCGTAACCCCTTTTTTGTAATTTTTTCCCCCCTTCTCACTTTGCACGCCTTGTAAAAGTATGTTAGACCCTCCTACGTAGAAAATTATGTAAACACCAGCCAATACCCACCTCCAATATGTAGGCAATCCATTTTTTTAAAACAATAATATAAGTCTCGCTCTAAATTTCCTGCCCAAATTTTTGCTTAAGGGTTTTTTATATAAAATATCCTGAATGTAATTAACACACGCTGCGTACCTTTCCCCACCCTCACACTCATAACACTTCACCATACCATACCCCCCCCCCCACCATAGGCGTACTAATTTTTTAACGGTCCCCAAAAAGTTTGATTTATTTCTTTAAACACAGTCTATGAAAAAAGAATAAAAAAATTTTTTATACTTTTTTTTTCATTTTGCGTACAAAATTTTACTACAGGGAGTTATACGATAAGTGATGAGGAAAACTGGTATGTACCTGGGTATATAATCCAACAGAATCTTGGGCGGGACTTTCTCTAACCCATTGTAAACGCGCGTGATGCCTCCACGCCCCCGAATTACAAAGAACATTGCATACACGTGACAAAAACCTAAAGAATCGTCCGACCCATTTTTTTTTTGCATAATTATGTGAATGATCATTTAAAAACCTAATCCACAAAAAAATATTCTTTTCACCCTTTTTTCCCTAAAAACATGTTTTTTGTAAAAAGCATGGAAAAACAAAAAGCCCATTCCAGCCGGGGGGAAAAACATGTGGTGACGTCACATGAGTAAGCCCCCCCACCCCGCCCGATACAAAATAACGTAGACTCAGAAAAAAATATTTTTGAAGAATTTTTGGGTTTTCTGAATTATTTTTTTTTTGATAGGGGAATAATTGCACCTGTATGGTGCGCAAGAAAGTGTGCCTTTCCAGAGAGCTTAGACCATTTCCCCCCTATTTGGGCCATGATATGTGTGGGAGGGGCCGGCGTGGCGGGTGAAAGGAGCCAGCAAGACACTTTTTTTTCACACCGTGTCCCTTTACCCTACCATCCCCGGCGCGCACAACATATCATGACCAAAAAAGGGCGGAAATGGGGCTAATCTCTCGGAAAGGCACAGCTTCTTGCTGCACCCAACAGGATGCAATTTAGCCATATCGCAAAAAAAAAAAAAAAATTCGAAACACCAAAATTCTTCAATACAAATTTTTATTTCTGAGTTACGGTATCTGTATCGGGCAGGGTGGGAGGTTTATCTGTGACGTACGAGCCGTGGTGCGTTTTGGGCGGTCATCAGTTGTTTTTTGAGAGCCGGGGAATTTACAGATTTAAAATGCGGATCATTTAAAAAAGGGGTGACTGGATGCAAAAGTGAAAAAATATGTGATATACTAAATCATGGTTATTTGACTGCTTTAAAATCGGGAAATTTGTGAAATGGTCTGGACGATTACTTTAAACGTGATCCACCTCCAGCAGACATGACAATCAAGACAGACAGACAATCAAACTAACATAGCCTACTGTATGTAAGTTAGGTAACATACGAGGGAGTAATCCTAGAGTAGGGAAGGCTCGTCATATAATTTGAAGAAAAAAAATCATATTACTCCTAAGCGAAAAAAAAGATAAAAAGCCAATAACACAGGAGCTTCCCGGGGAGGCATATTAAAAAAAGCTGGAAAGGTTTCCCCTTCCCCGGGGTGAAAGATTTTTGGTGTAGTTCGAAACTAACCATAGGATAAAACATTTAAACGGATTGATAAAATGTCCTGAGGTGGAGTAACGTCATGGTGTTAAATTACTTTCCTACGGTTAGCGCCAGACAATTTCATCCTATAGACGAAAATGCACCTGACTGCAGACGAGGAATTTTTATCACCGTAACATAAATATAACCTATGAATTGTGCTACGGTTACATAACCGATATATGAATTTTACATCTCGCGTACATCATAATTTATTAATATGGGCTACATATGCACAATATGCACAACCGAGATCAAGCGACAAGGCTGATCATTGCATATGTAGTATATTGAGCCATTGGTATCTCTTTCACTCACCCAGAGCGTACTACCGTGGCCACCGAGATGACAAGGCCTGCTACATCGCCCCTGACGTTACACATGCGGATCCCACCGGGCCCCCCGAGATGATAGGCCCGGGGAGCCCGTGACGTCACACCATAAGGTACCCCCCGCTCCTCTCCCCGTACAAGTTTTCTACCTAAATAAGTTTATCATATAAAAGATTAGACTTCGGAAAGTTTGTTCTATATATTATAAAAAAAAAAACCCCTAAAAACACCAAAGAAAATGCCATTATGGACTTTCAAGAAAATATGATTAACTTAAAAATCTTGCCATTAAAATTTTGCTCGCAAAAATTTTAAATGGAGAATATCAATAGAAAGGAGTTTAATTTGCTTTCCAGATAATTTGTTAGTGATAAATGAATAGCGGGATGCATAAATTAGCGTTAAACAAATATAAAAAAATCATGAAATCGGGGAATTTCCCACCCAAATATGTTTATCAGTAAAAATTTATGTTTTTTCGGGAAAATTTTTTTCTATAATATTATCAAATAAAAAAAAGTAAAACCACTGAAAAATGCCTATAGACTTTTAAGAAAAAATGCATGAACTTAAACTTTTCGCCTTAAATTTTTTTGATTTTTTTTTTAATGGAGAAAAAATCCAAAAATAAAAAAAGCCCGAAAAAGGTTTTAAAAAAATTAGCTTTCCTCAAA
>JACEEZ010005070.1:0-52500 GCA_016584305.1 Chionoecetes opilio
GAGGCATCAGTTAGAAATTTTCAAAAGAGCATGAGCATGAAAATACGGTAGAAGAGAGCAAGAGAAGCACATTGCGGCAGTGATTTAAAGATTGAAGACAGTCAGTCAGAGGAGAGGAGTTGATGAGACGAAAAGTTTTTGACTCAACCCTGTTTAGGAGAGCTGTATGAGTGGATCCTCCCCAAACATGTGAGACATACTCTATACATGGGCGGATAAGGGCCCCTGTAGAGAGCAAGCAATTGGGAGGGAGAAAAAAAAGGACGCAGACGCCACAGAAACACCTAACTTCTTAGAAGCTGTTTTAGCAAGAGATGAGATGTGAGATTTCCAGTTCAGATTTTTAGAAAAGGATAGTCCTAGAATGTTCATTGTAGAAGAAGGAGACAGTTGAGTGTCATTGAAGAAGAGGGGATAGCTATCTGGTAGATTTGTCGAGTAGATAGGTGAAGAAATTGGGTTTTTGAGGCATTGAACAAAACTAGGTTTGCTTTGCCCCAATCAGAATAATAGAAAGATCAGAAGCTAGGCGCTCGGTGGCATCTCTCCGTGAATCACTTAGTTCCTGTTGAGTTGGACGTCTAATAAACGACGTTGAAAAATGCAGGGTAGAATCATCAGCGTAGGAGTGGATAGGGCTTTGAGTTAGACTTAGAAGATCATTAATAAATAATAGAAAGAGAGTGGGTGATAGGACAGAACCCTGGGGAACACCACTATTGATAGATTTAGGAGAAGAACAATGTCCTTCTACAGTAGGTGCAATAGAACGGTTTGAAAGGGAATTTTAAAAATGAAGGTACAGAGAGAAGGATAGAAACCGAATGAGGGTAGTTTTGGAAATTAAAGATTTGTGCCAGACTCTATCAAAAGCTTTTGATATGTCAAGGGCAACAGCAAAAGTTTCACCGAAACCCCTAATGAAGGATGACCAAGATTCAGTTAGGAAAGCTAGAAGATCGCCAGTAGATCGCCCTTTACGGAAGCCGTACTGACGATCAGATAGAAGATTGTGAGCAGATAGATGCTTAAGAATCTTCTTATTAAGTATAGATTCAAAAACTTTAGAAAGGCAGGAAGTCAAAGCTATAGGATGGTAGTTTGAAGGATTAGAACGGTCACCCTTCTTAGGAAAAGTTGGATGTGAGCAAACTTCCAGCAAGAAGGAAAGGTGGAAGTAGATAGACATAGACGGAAAAGTTTGACCAGGCAAGGTGCAAGCACAGAAGCACAGTTTTTGAGAACAATAGGAGGGACTCCGTCAGGACCGTAAGCCTTCCGAGGATCTAGGCCGAAAGGGCAAGAAAACATCATTCCGAAGGATCTTAATGACAGGCATAATATAGTCAGAGGGTTTGGGGGAGAAGGAGGAACAAGCCTTTCATCAGCCAGGGTGGAATTTTTAGCAAATGTTTGAGCGAAGAGTTCAGCTTTAGAAGTAGATGACACAGCTGTGGAGCCATCTGGGTGAAGCATAGGAGGGAAAAATGCAGAAGAAAAATTGTTAGAGATGTTATTAGCTAGATGCCAGAAGTCACGAGAGGAATTTGATTCGGAAAGATTTTGACATTTTCTATGAATGAAGAGTTTTTGGTAAGTTGAAGTAAAGATTTGGCATGATTGCGGGCAGAAATATAAAGGGCATGAGTTTCAGGAATGGATGCTTTACGGTAACCGTTTGTGAGCCACCTCTCTATCTCGGACAGCATGAAACCAAGAAGATTTAAAACCCAAGATTGAGGGGCTTTAGGATTAGAAAAAAAAAAAGTATGTGGAATGTACCCTCTATCCCCAGAGACTTTTTTTTTTTTTTTTTTTTTTTTTAAAATCACAGGGAACTGGCCAAGGTAAAAAAAAAAAAATGGGTAACACAAAGCCCGCTTGTTCCCCAGCCCCTATAAAGAAACAGAAAGAAAAAAAAATAAAAACAGAGGGGGTAGGCCAATTTATTTCGGGGGGTGCCCTTTGTTACTCTTTTTTTGGGAAAGATTTAAGCCCATAGGAAAGGGGAAAAAATAGAAACGGGGAAAGAGTTCCGGGAGTTTACCAGTAAAAGGGGGGGTTTTTTAAAAAGGAAAAGAAAAAGATACTGTTTAAAACTCTTGCATTGGGAAGATGGACAGAATAGGGGGGGGGAAATAGTAAAAAGTCTTGTGGGGGGGCCGGGCGGGAGGGGGGGAAGGCATGCATTAGAAAGGGCTCAAAGAGCGGGTGACCCGGGAAAAAAACGGTAAAAGAGGGCAAGAGAAGCAACATTGCGGGGGTTTGGTTTTTAAAGATTGAAGACAGTCATCAGAGGGAGGAGTTGATGAGACGAAAAGTTTTTGATCAAACCCTGTTTAGGAGAGCTTATGAGGGGTTTTCCCCCCAAAACATGTGAACATACTCCATACTTGGCGGAAAAGGGCCCCCTGTAAAAAAGCAAGAAATTTTGGGGGGGAAAAAAAAAAAAGGACGCAGACGCCACAGCCCCACCTAATTTTTAGAAGCTTTTTTTTCCAAGGGGATGAGAGTGAGATTTCCAGTTCAGATTTTTATTTAAAACTTTCCTAGAATGTTCATTGTAAAAAGAAGGAGACAGTGAGTTCATTAAAGAAGGGGGATGTTATCGGGGTGGGTTTTTGTCGATTAGATAGGTGAAAAAATTTGGGTTTTTGGGGCATTAAAAAAAACAATTTTTTCCCTTTTCCCCCAAATCAGAAATAATGGAAAGATCAAAATTTGGGCTCGGGGCACTTTTCCGTGAATCACTTATTTTCCTGTTGATTTGGGGACGTCTAAAAAACCCGACTTTTAAAAATTGCAGGGTAAATCATCAGGGGGGGGGGAGTGGATAGGGTTTTTGAGTTAGACTTAGAAGATCACTAATGAATAATAGAAAGATAGTGGGTGATGGGACAAAAACCCGGGGGGGAACACCACTTTTGTGTTTGGGAGAAGAAAAATGCCCTTTTCCTATTTTTAGCTGAAATAGAATTTTTTAAAAGGAAACTTAAAATGAAGGAAACAGGAGAAGGATAGAAATCGAATGAGGGAGTTTGGAAATTAAAGTTGGGGCCGCCTCTATCAAAAGCTTTTGATATGTCAAGGGCAACAGCAAAATTTTCACCAAAAACCCCTAAAGGAGGATGACCAAAGATTCGTTAGGAAAAATAGAAGATCGCCAGTAGATCGCCCTTTTCTGAAGCCGTACTGACCCTCAGATAGAAGAGTGAGCAGAAAATGCCTTTAAAAATCTTCTTTTTAAGAAGGATTTAAAAAAAAATTTGAAAGGAAAAGTCAAAGCTATAGGACGGTAGTTTTTAAGGATTAGAAAGGTCACCCCTTTTTAGGAACAGGTTTGGGTGTGACAAAATTCCAGCAAAAGGAAAGGGGGGAAAATAGAAGCCTAGACGGGGAAAAATTTGGGCCAGGCAAGGTGCAAGCACAGGGAAACACAGTTTTTGAGAAAAATAGGAGGGACTCCGTCAGGGCCGTAAAGCCTTTCCCAGGAAACTAGGCCCGGGAAAAGGCAAAAAAAAACATTCCCAAGGATCTTAAAAGACAGGCATAATAAAGTCAGGGGTGGAGGAAAGGAGGAACAAGGGGCCCCCCTCAGCCGGGGTGGAATTTTTTTTTTGCAAAAGTTTTTACGAAGAGTTCAGCTTTTGAAGTAATGACACAGTGTGGGGCCCATCTGGGGAAACATGGAGGGAAAGATGCCGAAAAAAAAAAATTTTTGAGGGTGTATTTTTCTAGATGGGGGAACCCTTCCGAGAGGAATTTGATTGAAGAAAAAATTTTTACAAATTTTTATGAATAAAAGAGTTTTTTTTTTAAATTGAAGTAAAAAATTTGGCATGATTGCGGGGAAAAAAAAATAAAGGGCACGAGTTTTTTAGGAAGGATGCTTAAGGGGACCGTTTGTGACCACCTCTCATCTCGGACACATGAAACAAAGCAGAGTTAAAAACCAAAGGGTTTACGGGCTTTAGGATTAAGAAAGTAGGGGAAATTCACCCCATGGCAGAGACTATGAAACCCCAGTTATCCCCTTGCCCAAAAGATGGGTTTTTTGACATGGAAACGTAATCATTCCCTGGAAAAAACAAAAGTAGTTTCTGCCCTTGGTCTTCCCAAATTTGCTGAGTTGAAGTGCTAGAAGCACCTGGTTATTGGGGCCCCAGAGGGCCGGAGCGATAGGACAGGTTACAGAAATAAGGTTGTGATGGAGGAACCCCAAAAAAGGGGAGAAAGTTTTCACAGAAATAAGCAGAAGGGGTTTGTAAATTAGGAAAAGACAAGAAAGTTGGGCGTTTTTCTCCAAGGGGGTCAGGAATACACAGCCTTAGTTATGCGCTCCGCACAAAAAGATGGTTTTTTGACATGGAAGAATAATCATTCCATGGGAAAAACAAGGGGTAGTACTTTCTTAGGGCTTTTCCCCTTTTGTAGTGTACTGATCTTTCCCCCTCCTGTCTTTTTCCTCTTTCTCCTCCTCTCCTTTCCCCTCCCCCCCTTCAACCCCTCATTCCATCAAAACCCTCCCATATTCTTGAAAAACTCCTCTTTTTTCCTCTTCATCCCTCCTTTTTTTGGCCCTTTTCCTTTTTTTTGGGTTGCTTTGATTTTTTTTTCGCTTCCCTCCACTCCTCGTCTCCCCTCCCTTCCCTTTCCCCCCCCAAACCCCTCGTGGGAACCTATTTCCTTTTTTTTGTCTCCTTTTAATCTTTTCCCCCCTTTTTATACCCTTTCCCCTTTTTTTTTTTTCTTGCCAAACTTCCATCGCTCTTTATCCCTTCCATTAACCTACCTGTCTCTTTTCCCCCATATTATTATCTATATACATTTCATTTTTTCCTTCGCCTTTACGTTCAATTTCTTTTTTTCCTTTTTTTTTTCTTTTTCCTTTCCCCTCTTCTGTTCTTTTCTTTTTTAATCTCAATTTCCTTTCATTATATTTAAGTTACGCATTTCACTGATGTTTTTTTGTTTCGTTTAATCTTAGATTTTTCATATCGTATATTTTGCTTTTTCATTCTTTTAATTTTATTTGTGTTTATCCTTTTTTTTATTTTTAAAAAAAAGGGTTGGGTTTTTTTGGACGAACTTTCAGTTAAAATCTGAAAAAGTGATACTCACTTTTTTTTAACTCGCTTGTTCGCCCCCTCTAGATACTTGTCAGTTTTCGGGTCACCTTATTAAAAAAGGACATAGCGCAGAGTAACCAAATGAACCTAGATTGCGTAAAAAATCGAAAAAATGGGCTAAAAGAACTTAACTTTTTCCCCCAAACAAACAAGGGGAAAAAAAGGGTGCCTCATCGAAGTCTTTTAAATCTTAAAAGGATTTACGAACGTTCCCAGAAAATCTTTTCACGCTAGCCCGGGTCAAGCTAAACTAAAACAACGGTTTTAAAATAAGCAGAAAGGGTTTTGTAACAAACGGGGCACAGTATTTTTCAAAACCGTGCTGTAAACGTATGGAATGGGCTGCCCTCGACGTAGAAAACTCAAATACATAGAAAAATTTTAAAAAATCGCCTCGAAAAATTTTCAATAAAATCCCCGGGTTGTCACTGTTTTTCTCGGAATAATACTTTTCTCGCGGGCCCTGATACTTCTTCATTGCGTAAAATGATTGCGAGTCGCGTCTACACAACCCCCCCCACACGTCCCCAGACGCCCCGGTAAACGGTCACTACTACAACTTTTTACCTGTGACGGGTTGTGGTTCGTACGGCCCTGACAGTTAGTGCCACCATCGGGATTTTTATCGGGGTCATGCTGCAGGGCATTTAAGGTAGGAGTCCTCTTGGGAAAATGCCTACCGCGTGGGTTGAACGGAAATGGGGCCCGATTGACTGCCCGCCTCCCAAGAAAGCGCCCAAAAAGGCTGCCGCACCCCTTACGTCCCACGAGGCTACACCAACACTACATTAGACCTCTGACACACACAGATAGCCTCGAGTTAACGGTTTTCCACTACTGCTCTCGACCTGTGCGGGCTGTGGATCAGTAAGGGGCCCGACAGTTAGTGACCACCATCGGATTTAAGGTACCAGGGGTCACGCTGAGGGGGCATTGAGTGTCGGCGTCCACATGGAAATTACACAAACCGCAGTGGATTGAACGGGGGGCTGGGGCCGATTGACTGCTGCCTTCCAAAAAGCGCCAGGCAAGGCTCCCACCCCTTACCTCCACACTGTTTTCCCACCATTCAAACCATAACCGACCCTACTATCAAGCACTAAACCTACCCCCACAAAAATATATGTTTGCCTAGTTAAGCTTTTAACTTTCCTCCAATTTCCCTGCTATTTTTCTTATTGCATGGTACACTTTTTTTCCGGCCGCTTCGCTGGAGGGTGGGTGGGGTGGGGGGGCCTTCTACTTTCCCATCCTTTTCTCTTATTATCTATTTTTATGGTTGTTAAAGCAAAAAGCCCTTTTAAGGGCCTATTTTGGGCTGTTGCTGTTTGTTTTTTTTGTAATCCCTTTTAATCCTCCTCCTCCTCCTCCCGCGGGAGTGGGGAGGCATGCATTAGCAAATTCAAAAAGCATGGCTGAAAAAAACGGTAAAGAGAGCAAGAAAGCAACTTGCGGCAGTGATTAAAGTTGAAACAGTAGTCAGAGGGAAAGGGGTTGATGAACAAAAAATTTTTACTCACCCTGTTTTTGGGACTGTATGATGGTCCCCCCCAAACATGTGGAAAAAACTCTATACATGGGCGGATAAGGGCCCTGTAGAGAGCAAGAAATTGGGAGGGAGAAAAAAAAAAGGAACCTGCAGACGCCACAGCACACCTAACTTCTTAGAAGCTGTTTTAGCAAGAGATGAGATGGGAGATTTTCCAGTTCAGATGTTTTTAGTAAGGTATCCCTAGAATGTCATTGTAGAAGAAGGGAGACGTTGAGTGTCATTGAACAAGAGGGATAGCTATCTGGTAGATTTTGTCGAAGTAGATAGGTGAAGAATTGGGTTTTTGAGGCAGTGAACAAAACTAGGTTTGCTTTGCCCCACTCAGAAATAATAGAAAGATCAAGCTTAGGCGCTCGGTGGCATCTTCTCCGTGAAGTGCACTTTAAGTTCCTTTAGTTGACGTCTAATAAACGACGTGAAAAATGCAGGGTATAATCATCATGCGTAGGAGTGGATAGGGCTTTGAGTTAGACTTAGAAGATTCATTATAAATAATGAAAAAGAGAGTGTGATAGAACAGAAACCCTGGGGAACACACTATTGATTAGATTTAGGAGAGAACAAATGTCCTTCTACATTAAATTTGTAGGTTGCAATAGAACGTTTTGAAGGAAACTTAAAATGAGGTACATGTGAGAGAAGGATAGAAACCGAATGAGGGTAGTGTTGGAAATTAAAGATTTGTGGCCAGACTCTATCAAAAGCTTTTGATATGTCCAAGGCACAGCAAAAGTTTCACCGAAAACGCCCTAATGAAGTGTGACCAAGATTCAGTTAGGAAAGCTAGAAGATCGCCAGTAGATCGCCCTTTACGGCGCCGTACTGACGATCAGATAGAAGATTGTTGAGCAGATCGATGCTTACATCTTCTTATTAAGTATAGATTCAAAAACTTAGATAGCGCAGAAGTCAAAAAGCTATAGAGGGTAGTTTTGAAGGATTAGAACGTCCCCCTTCTTAGGACAAGTTGGATGTGACAAACTTCCAGCAAGAAGGAAAGGTGGAAGTAGATAGACATAGACGGAAAAGTTTGACCAGGCAAGGTTGCAAGCACCAGAAGCACAGTTTTTGAGAACAATAGGAGGGCCTCCGTCAGGCCGTAGCCTTCCGAGGATCTAGGCCAGAAAGGGCAAAGAAAACATCATTCGAAGGGATCTTTAATGACGGCATAATATAGTCGAGGTGGAGGAGAAGGAGGAACAAGCCTTTCATCAGCCAGGGTGGGAATTTTTAGCTAATGGTTTGAGCGAAGAGTTCAGCTTTAGAAAGTAGATGACACAGCTGTGGAGGCCATCTGGGTGAAGCATAGGAGGGAAGATGCAGAAGAAAAGTTTAGAGATGTTATTTAGCTAGATGCCAGAAGTCACGAGAGGAATTGATTGCGGGGGAAAGATTTGACATTTTCTATGAACTGAAAGAGTTTTTGTAATTGAAGTAAAGATTTGGCATGATTGCGGGCAGAAAATATAAAGGGCATGAGGTTTCAGGTAGATGGATGACTTTACGTACCGTTTGTGAGCCCCTCTCTATCTCGGACAGCATGAGAACAAGGCAGAGTTAACAAGATTGACGGGGCTTTAGGATTAGAGAAAGTATGTGGAATGTAGCTCTATGGGCCAGAGACTTTTTTTTTTTTTTTTTTTTTTTTTATATCACAGGGAACTGCCAGTTAAAAAACAAAAATGGGTAACACAAAAGCCCGCTTAGTTGGCCAGTCCCCTAGTGTCAAAGAAGACAGTAATAGAATAAATAAAAACAGAGGGTGTAAGGCCAATTTAGTTCCGGGATGTGGTCTTGGTTACTCTTCCTTTTGAAAAGAATTAGTCATAGGAAAGTGGAAAATAGAAACAGGAAAGAGTTTCCAGAGTTACTAGGGAAGGGGCCATGAAGGGATGAGGATTACAGATCCTGATTAACCTTGCATTAGGACAATATGGACAGAATAGGGATGGAAATGAAGTAGAAAGTCTTGGTGGCAGCGAGGCCGGCGGGAGTGGGGGAGGGCATGCATGTTTAGCAAGCTCAGAAGAGCATTGAGCATGAAAATAACGGTAGAACGAGAGGCAGAGAGCAACATTGCGGCGTGATTTAAAGATTGAGACCAGTCAGTCAGAGGAGAGGAGTTTGATGAGACGAAAAGCTTTTGACTCAACCCTGTTTAGGAGAGCTGTGATGAGTTGATCCTCCCCAACATGTGAGCATACCTCCATACATGGGCGGATTAAGGCCCCTGAGGTGAGAGAGCAAGCAATGGAGGGAGAAAAAAAGGACCAGACGCCACAGCACACCTAACTTTTCTTAGAAGGCTGTTTTAGCAGAGATGAGATTGAGATTTCCAGTTTCAAGATTTTAGTAAAGAATAATCCTAGAATGTTCATTGTAGAAAAGGAGACAGATGAGTGTGTCATTGAAGAAGAGGGGAAGTTTACTCTGTGTTAGGTTTTGTCGAGTAGATAGGTTAGAGAAATGTGGGTTTCTGGGGCATTGAACAAAACAAGGTTTGCTTTGCCCCAATCAGAAATAATAGAAAGATCAGAATTAGCCTCGGTGCATCTCTCCGTGAACACTTAGTTCCTGTTGGAGTTGGACTCTAATAAACGACGTTGAAAAATGCGTGATAGAATCATCAGCGTAGGAGTGGATAGGGCTTGTGGAGTGATTTAGACTTAGAAGCATCACTAATGAATATAGAAAGAGAGATGTTGTAGGACAGAAACCCTGGGGAACACCACTATTTGATAGATTTAGGAGAAGAACAATGTCCGTCTACAGTAAAGCTGCAATAGATGGTTTGAAAAAGAAGGAACTTAAATTGAATGTACAGAGAGAATGATAGAAATGCAATGAGGCTGTAGTTTTGAAATTAAAGATTTGTGCTCAGACTCTATCAAAAGCTTTTGATATGTCAAGGGCAACAGCAAGTTTCACCGAAACCCTTGAAAGGAGGATGACCAAGAATTCAGTTAGGAAGTGCTAAAGATCGCCAGTTAGATCGCCCTTTACTGAGCCGTACTGACGATCAGATAGAAGATTGTGAGCAGATAGATGCTTAAGAATCTTCTTATTACGTCATAGATTCAAAAACTTTTAGAAAGCCAGTGCAGTCAAAGTCTGATAGGACGGTAGTTTGAAGGATTAGAACGGTCACCCTTCTTATGGAACAGGTTGGATGTGGAAACTTCCAGCAAGAAGGAAATGTGGAAGTAGATATCATAGACGGAAAAGTTTGACCATCAAGTGCAAGCACAGAAGCACAGTTTTTGAGAACAATAGGAGGTACTCCGTCAGGACCGTAAGCCTTCCGAGGATCTAGGCCAGAAAGGGCAAAGAAAACATCATTCCGAAGGATCTTATATGACAGGCATAATAAAGTCAGATGGTGAGGAGAAGGAGGACTAAGCCCTTTCATCACCAGAGTGGATCATTTTTAGCAAATGTTTGACGAAGAGTTCAGCTTTAGAAGTAGATGGACACAGCTGTGGAGCCATCTGGGTGAATCATAGGGAGGGAAGGATGCAGAAGAAAAATTGTTTAAGATGTTATTTGCTAGATGGCAGACGTCACGAGAGGAATTTGAATTGAAACAAAAATTTGACATTTCTATAATGAAAGAGTTTTTGGTAAGTTGAAGTAAAGATTTGGCATGATTGCTGCAGAAATATAAATGGCACGAGTTTCAGGAGATGGATGCTTACGGTAACCGTTTGTGAGCCACTCTCTATCTCGGACAGCATGAGAACAAGCAGAGTAAACCAAGGTTGACGGCTTTAGGATTTAGTAGAAAGTATGTGGAATGTTACACCTCCATGGCAAGACTATGACCTCAGTTTTGCTCTCTTGCACAAAGAGATGGGGCTTTGACATGGAAACAGTAATCATTCCATGGAAAATTCAGAGTAGACTGCTTAGTCTTCCCACTAGGCTGAGTTGAAGTGCTGAAAGCACCTCCGCCTTAGGTGGGTCCCTAGACGGTACCGGGCCGATAGGACAGGTTTACAGAAATAAGATTGTGATCGGGAGGAACCCAACTGAGAAATAGTTTTCACAGAGTAAGCAAAGGGTTAGTAGTTAGGAAAGATCAAGATGTTGGGCGTGTCTCCAAGGCGGTCAGGAATACGACTATGACCTTGTTAGGCGCTCTGCACAAGAAAAAGAGATGGGTCTTTGACATGGAAGTAATGTATTCACAATTCCATGGAAAATCAGAGTAAGTAACTGCCTTAGGTCTTCCTCTATGTAGTAGTACTGATCTTTACTCCTCCTGGTTTTCCTCTTTCTCCTCCTCTCTTCCCTCCTCTCCTCCCCTTCCCCACTCATTCCATCCACCCTCCGCCATATTCTTGAAATCATCCGTCTTCTTCCTCTTCATCGCCTCCTTTGTTTGCTTTGCGTTTCTTGTGGGGGGGGGTTGCTTGGGCTTTGATTGTTTCGCTTTCCATCCACTCCTCGTCTCCCCTCCCTTCCCTCCCTTCCCTCTCGTGATTCCTATTGCTTATTTTTCGTTCCTCTTGTAATCTTCTCCTTCTTATATCTTCCCTTCTTTTGTGTTTTTCTTGCCAAGCTTCACAATGCGCTCTTTATCCCTTCCATTAACTCTACCTGTCTCATTTCCCCATATTATTATCTATATATCTATTTCATTGTTTCCTTCGCCCTTTACGTTCATTTCTCCTTTTTCCTTTTTCTTTTTCTTTTTCCTTTACTCCTCTTCTGTTCTTTTCTTTATTAATCTCAATTTTCCTTTACATTATATTTAAGTTCACGCTTTCATCTGATGTTCCTTTTTGTTTCGTTAATCTTAGATTTTTCATATCGTATTTTTGCTGTTTTCATTTCTGTTAATTTTATTTGTGTTTAACCTTTTTTATCCGCATTCTGCTTATACATTACTTTTGTTTGGTCCTGACTCTTCACCATTTTTATTGTATGACCTCCTTTCCCTTTTTCTCATATCTTCCACAGTTTTCTTGATAGTGTCTTCTCTCATCCCTCTCTTTTGTGTTGCCCATTCTTCCTCATCCCCTCCCTATTCTCTTACCTATTATCCACTTCCTGCGTTATCTCTCTCTCTCACTAGTGTGCTCTCTCTCTCTCTCTCTCTCTCTCCTCTCTCTTTCTCATCTCTGCTCTCCTCGATCTCTCTCGTCTCTCTCTCTCTCTCTCTCTCTCCTCCATCTCTCTCTCTCTCTCCTCTCTCATCGTCTCTCTCTCTCTCTTCTCTCTTCTCTCTCGCTCTCTCTAGATCTTCTCGCTCTCTCTCTCTCTGTTGGGTGTGTGTGTGTGTGTCTGTGTGTGGTGTGTGGTTGGTGTGTGTGTGTGTGTGTGTGTGTTGTGTGTGGTGTGTGTGTGTGTGTTTGTGTGTTTTTTGTGTGTTGTGTGTGGTGTGTGTGTGTCTGTGTGTGTGTGTGTTTGTGTGGTGTGGTGTGTGTGTGTGTGTGTGTGTGTGTGTGTGGTGTGTGTGTGTTTGGTGTGTGCTGTGTGTGTGTGTGTGTGTGTGTGTGTGTGTGTGTGTGTGTGTGTGTGTTGGTGTGTTGTGTGTGTGTGTGTGTTGTGTCCTCCCCTCTTTCCCCGTGACGAACAGACCGTCACCTTGTCGTCATGCAACTCTGCCTGGCGAACAAATGTTGACTGGAACTTCTTTTTTTCCTTTTCTTAATTCTCAGGATTTTTCTATTGCTTTTATTTCCTGAGAGAGAGAGAAGAGAGAGAGAGAGAGAGAGAGAGAGAGAGGAGAGAGAGAGAGAGAGAGAGAGAGAGAGAGAGAGAGACCTCTTGTTATCACGTTTTTCCCTTGAAGCGTGCATAGTTTTTTTCACGTAGTTAGTAAGGTGATCTTTTGTTGGTATGATTTTGTTAGATTTTTTTTTCTTCACTTTTTGTGATTATGTATTTTATTCTTTTTTTTTTTCTTTCCGTGTGGTCGTTAGCGGTGTCGCTGCTGCCCTCCTCCTCCCTGTTTCTTTATCGTATTCTTAGGCAGGAGTATCTATGCTACACTGAGCTTTGATGCATTTTTTTCAAAATTTG
Source organism: Chionoecetes opilio (assembly GCA_016584305.1). Classification (NCBI taxonomy): domain Eukaryota; kingdom Metazoa; phylum Arthropoda; class Malacostraca; order Decapoda; family Majidae; genus Chionoecetes; species Chionoecetes opilio. The sequence goes on from JACEEZ010005070.1 coordinate 12,709, forward strand.
CAGTAGTTTCATGCAGTGTACCAAAATGCTGGACAGTTCTGATATGAAACGTGCTTTTAGTTATGATATGAATGTATGGCTGCAATGCGGCGAACGTGAATTACACGGCACAGTTTTGATATACAATGCTGTATCATATAGAATGAAATGCTTGCCTAGTTCTCGTGACGTATGGTAACGAACTACGTTTTAACGTCAAATACCATGTGCTTTTCACATCAGAATTGCCTTCATTGCAAAATTATCACGTTTAATTTAGTAAGTATATATACATTTATGCAAAAACACGAAAAACCTGTATAGTTGTATCACAAAAACACTGCATTGCCTTACTTTAACAAAATCTGGTGTGCGTTTATAACCACAAAGATGAACTCACGTGCCGCGCCGTTATGTAAGGGAGGGCAGGTGTGTTTGTTGCAATACACAGGACATTATTTTACCTCATCTCTTTTTTGAGTGTTGAGAGTGGCCGTGGACGCACTGCTGCAGGTGGCGAGAGGACGTGAGGGAAAAGGCAAAGACTGAAGCTTCGAGAATACACGCAGAATGTATTAGTGGAAAGGTAAGCCTATACGAGTGTGATTAAAGAACAGCGGCTGAAACAAGAGAGTAGATGATGAAGTCTATGTGAAAGGAGATGGAGATCTATTATTGGAACTGAAGGATAAGCAATGGGAGTTGAATGAAAGGGCGATAGAAAAGTTAAAAAGAAAACTGAATTCAAAGATAAAGAGATAAATGACAGAAAATTATGGCTCAAACTCATACCTGAAGGAGAGCGAAGACAAACACAACATCGGAGGTGGAGAGCAAGAACATAGATGAAAGGTCTCTGAAACCATTATCTTTAGTCATAATGAACGATATATACAGACAATAGTTAATTACCGTTTTATCACCTAAGACTCGTTTCGTATACGGAGAAATAGAACAACGGGAATAATTAACAATATTTTTAAAGAAGTATTTAATTCACTGTATTGTTGTGTCACTGTGCTATGCCTCGCAGAAATACAAGCACTTACCGGGTATTAGATTCGGGATTAGAATGGCTACGTCTGCGATGGAGAGTGTTGTGGAGGCGGAGAGAGAAGTGGTGTTGTGTGCTTCTGCGGGGGTTGATGTACCTTATTTCTTTGTACATTTCTTACCGTTTGTAGTTCTGTATTGTTCTTGGTGCCGTGAATTGACTCAGGACCTTGTAATTGCTTGTTCAATATTCTTACACTGTTGGGACAGGAAATACACACAACTCCAGTTCTGGTATATTATTCACAGTCTTAGTCTAGCGTACACAAGGACGTACAATGAGTACAGGCACGAAATATGACTGGTATGTTCTAAGGTCAACTCCTCACTGACTCCTAGCCTTCTGGTGGCTACCAAAAACACTTTTGGTCAAGCCGATACAATATGAAAAATATCAAAAGACACAGGGGGCCCTTGTCCTGTAGAACAAAGGGTTTTAAGTTTAAGGTGCAAAAGAGAGAGAGGGGAAGAAAATTGGAGAGTAAATTAGGGGACAAAATTCCATGGGGAATTTTGAGACCTGACATACAGCTAAATTTAGTCGGCCCCTTTTCAAAAAAATTTTGGGAAAGGGAAAAGGTGGAGAGAAGAAATCCCGAGAGAGGAATTAGGAGACATATACGAGAGAGAAAAGTAATTGGATACATGGGGAGAGAGAAGAAATTTTGGAGACAGTACATAATGCTCGGCCACTTTAATACGGCTGTCCTCCCCCGTCCTAACTTATAAAAAACAAAAACCTAATAGTGTACCAAACTGTTTTTAAAAAAAATTAATCGTGGGGGCCAAAAAAACTTTAATACTTATAAAACTTTAAGAAATACACAAAAAAAATGAGACTTTTTACATAAAATACAGCATAGGAGACAAAAAAAGGGAAGAAAAACAAAATATAAAGGAGCTTGAAAAAGGTGTTAGGGGGCGAAGTCCGGGGCGGGTGTGATAAGGATGGGGGGGAGGGCTGGGGAAAAAAATTTAAATAAAAGGGGAAGGGGAGTAGGAGATGGACGGGGAAGAGGGAGGAGGTTTGGGGTTTGAGGGTCAGGGAGGGAACCGACATCATCCAAAATGAGTCAATGACAGTTCTTTTTAAACCAGGGGTCTCCCCCTCCCGAATGGTGCATTTTTTTCCCCGTTTTTTGCAAGGATCCCGGAAAGGGCCGAGGTGTTTTTTGGAGAAAGTTTGTTGTCCCCCGTAAAATTTGGGGATAAAAAAAAACGTTTTTGCCAATCTTAAATTTTGGGGCCCGGGCGAGTTTGCTTATGTTGGCGTGCAATGGCCGAGGGGGTTGAGGAACGAAAGTGAGCTCGGGGGGTTTTGGTGAAACGTTAAAAAGACGAAATTTGGGTCCCTTAGAAAAAATTTTCAGTATATAGGAGGCTGGGGTTTTTAGCAAAGCAACATATCAAAAAGGAAAGGCGGGTCCACCCCGAAAAAAAAATAAGTGGGGGGTTTCCGTTGATACTTCATTGTAAGATAAATTTAAAGGGAAAGCAGCAACATGAAGACCCCCATACGCCCCAAGTTTGAGAAACCTTTAGTGACATGACGTAACGCCTCTAGAATCTTAGGATTCCCCCTTTTTCCAGAAAGGGCCCTTTAAAGACCCCTGGATGATGGGCAAAAATGAATGTCTGACAAAATTTGAAAGCTGCCTAACCAGCAAGGATTTTCCTTTCCCGAAATTCACCGCCGTTGTCTAAAAAAAAAAAGTATGACTTTAGGTTTTGTGAAAGGATTGATTAAAGATCAAAAAGACTCGAGCCACCGAGACTGCTGATTTGTCACGGAGGGGAGCAAAAAGGACGTACCGGAAAAATGATCGACAAAACCCCAAAAAAAATATGATACCGACGTACTCGGGAAAGGGTTTGGGGGGGAGATCAACCCTACTGAAACCCAAGGACGTTCTGGAATTGGTTTTTTTCCCAAGAAGGGGGTACGGGGAAAAGATAAATGACTTTTTGACGCGCGAAAGGAAAGACATTTTGGGGAAAACATTTTGAGTGACGTCCCCCGTTTCTGTCGGCCACCGGGACCGCGATAACCCGATGTTTGGGTGCAAATCAACACCGGGGTGAGGGGTTGTACCGACCCTAAATGATAATTGTACCTGAAAAACCCAAAAGGAAATCAGGTAGGGAAAATTTGTGACACATCCCCAGGGGGCGGGTTGGCGGGGGGGGGGCCTCGGGGGGTGGGGAAAGGCCATTTCTAGGAAAAATTTGGGTAAAGCGGGAAATGGGAAACCGAGGGGGGAGACAAAGGGGTCTTCCTCTTCGAGAAAAAATAATCCCCCTTTTCCCCCAAGCGGGTCATCACGTTGCGCTTTTCTAAAGAAAAGTTTTTTCCGTTATCTCCGATTGCGGCTGACCCGGGAAACCCAAAACGAGGCAGAAAACCGAAACAGATCGGAAAAAGGGCCCGGCCCGAAACAAATTTGGGATTTTCCCGGGAAACTTACTCGATGGATGGACGATAATCCTCTAGAATTACCATCCAGCGTCAAAAACGCCCGGGGGGAAAATTTAACGCCCTTTAAAAAAAATCTTTGTTAGCCTGATGATTTGTGAAAGAAAAGTAAGGGGTATCCAAAAAATGGGGTCCCCCGGAAAAGGTAAAGTAAAGCCCAAAAAAGGGGCAAGTGTTTAAAGATCTTTAAACCGAATAGCGTGACTCAGCGCTATTGAGACACGCTAGCGTATGCAAACGGGGCGATTTTTTCCCCCTCTGTCTCTGTTTTATGAAGCAGCGCCAAGCCAAAATCCTAAAAGCACCCCTTTTGCAATGATGAATGGCTTGTCGAAATCACGGGAAAAAGCTAGAACCGGCGCCGGGGTGAGGGCCCTTTTTGGAGTTTTAAAAGGGCATTTTTCCTGATCATCCCCCCAAAACGAACGCAGCGTTTTTTTCCGAAAAGCAAAGTAACAAGGGGGAAGAGAGCCTGCATATTGGGCACAAATGGCGGAAAACCCCTGATAGCCCCAAAAAATTACTTGAGTTCCTTAACAAGGGGGGTCGAGGGAGATTTCGCCCCCCGCGGTCTTGTCATCTGCCTTATTAGACCATTTCCCGTCAACAACATGACCGAGGAATGAGAAAACCCCTTCATAAAAAAATGAATTTTGTAAGTTTAAATTTAAAAAGGGCATGAGGGGAGACCTCAAAACTTTCAGGGGAGTCTGTCGAAGTGAGTCTCCAAAATCGCGTGACCGACCATACGTCATCCAATAAGAAAAAAACCCCCGGTTACCGAGGAATCACAAAAAATTTCTTTAATGAGAAGTTGAAAACAGATAGGCAAATTTTTCGGGGACCCAAAAGGCAAGCTTTAGGTACGGGAAAGTGCCCCGGGGGCGGCTGAAGGGCAGTGAGCGGACCCCGATTGGGGGGGCCAAAGGGGCATTTGGGCCAAAATAGGGACTAAAAAATTCAAGAGAAGTAATACCGCTTATTTCACCCAGGGGACTGCAACAAATCAGACAAACGGGGAGTGGATACCTTTGGGGAAAGGCAGTAAAAACCTGTTTAAAGACGCCTGAAATTACAACGGGCCCTAAAAATCCCATTTTCTTGGGGAAACAAAAAAAAAGGGGGCCTTTTTCCCATGGTGAAGTCGACGGCTCGAAAAACCCGGGCTTGGGCTTTCCTGAATTTTAACGACTAGCTACGCACGCTGACTGTGAGGCAGACTAAAACCCGGGAAAATACACAAAAACGCGCATCGGGAAAAGGAGCCCTAAATCTTGTGCTCAAGCAAATGTGAAAAGCCAAAAAAGTTGCCCCCCGGGAGAGTACAGCCGGGGAAAATACTGGAAAAATTTACTGTAGAAGGCGCTTTTTCAAAACCCGGGTTTAATCAGTATCTTTGACGAAGTTGTAACTTTTCGCAGAAAAGGGTCATGAAAGCTTTCGAGAAGGGGGAAGTGAACCCGGGTTTGAAGCTAGGATGAATCTGGGAGAGCGCTTTTCTTGTATTGGCAAAGGGTCACAAAAGCTTCCCCCCAAAAAAAAAGTCCTTTTGCGAGTTTAAGAGTCCGTGAGCCCTTTAATGCCCCCAAAAATGGAAGTTGCCCATCTTCCCCACCTGACCCTACCTGATTGAGACGAACCCCCTGGGATTCCATGATTAAAAAACGACGCCCTACGCCCGTACCTTTGGGGGTTTTTCGTAAGCGAACACGTAACATCTCAACAGAAGAGGATATAGGATACGGGGAAGGTACCTAGAATCACTTTGGCCTTTTGGGGGCGTGTTTAAGAAAAAAGAACAGGAGAAGCGAAAAAAAGGGGGAATTTACCGGGGGGTGTGGGGCATCGTGGTGAAGCCGGGAAAACAAGGTGGGGGGGCCCCCTGGGGAGGCGATGTAGGTTGGGGCCCATAAAACGCACTGGGGCGGGGGATAACTCGGGGCAGGGAGGAGCAATTCCTCATTGCCTGAAAAAGGGCAGGGGAAGGGGTTGCAAATTTGGAAACAAGACTGCCAAAGGGTTTAAGTGATAAATTTTGCACCGGGAAAAAAATTTTCCACATAAAAGTCGACGAAAGGTGGGGAGCCCAAAGCAATTTTTTCCCTCAGAAGGAAGTACATAATCTCCCAAGAATGTAAAAAATTTTACCGGAAAAACTTCGCGCGCGCATGCAAGCGAAAACGCAAAAACCAAAAAAATGGACCCCAAGTGCATTTGGGAAAAAATTGGGCCCTCGCACCCCTATAAGACACGTCAGTAGGCAATATGGAAATGATGAAATTTGGGCGCTCGTTGCAATGATGAAACGTTGAAATCTGCTAGTAAGTTTTTTCTCGGAACCTTTTCAATGGTGAGAGCCAATCGCGATGAAAAACCCCTGCCCGGAAAAAGCCAAAAGCCTTTTTCCGAGGGAAATACATTCACGAGCGAAGGGATTAAACCGGGGGAGGGAGAAATAAAGGGACCCGGGGGGACCCTATGCGAGGGGAGGAGGAACGCGGTGACTGACAACAAGGGGGAAAGGCCCAGTCTGAACCCCCGGGGCACGAAGGGAAGTCCGTGCCCTTTACTGAAAAATTTTCACGCCGTTCGGCCTTTTGCTTTTAGGGAAAAAACAGGTGTCCCGGGGGGATTAGAGGGCCCTCTTTTTTTGTAATAGCACCCGATCACGTGGGGACTCCGAGAGTTTTGACTGAAAATGACTGGGGACGGGGGGCGACAATCCCTGAAATGGGACCAGGCTTGTTTCAAGTAAGCAAGTGAGGGGTTTTTGGGCCCCCCCGAGTTTTGGAAGTGGGGAAGGGGGGGAGGGGGGGGGGGGGGGAGGATCGCCCCTTGTTGGAAAGGTTGGGGCGGGGCCGGAGGGAAACCGGAGCAAGACATGAGGGGACTGCAGCATAAGCTGCGAGCGCAATTTAGCCCCCTTTCAGACACCTTTAGGTCATGAATTTGGGAGATGAAGGAAGAAACGGGGTGCTCTGGTGAACCCGAGCACCGAGCTTTAGGAGGTTCGTGTAAAGGGCATATGAAGGGGGATTAAGAATATGATCTTTGGGCATTCAGCGGGAGCATTGGGGCCAATTGGGGGAAATGAGTGAGAGACTGATCAAGGGTTTTGTACGGAAAACCCACCTGAAAAACCCGCCCCATCACGGGGAGAAAAAGGGCCCTGAATTTGAGCGAATGAGTTCGTCAAATTTCCAAAACTAGCTTTGCAGGGTCATTATCAGAACAGGCAAACTCTTTGATCAAATTTGGGCACCGAAAGAGGAAAAATCCCTTACATTAAGAGTAAAAAAATCGTCTTCAAGGGCAGCACCAGCAGGAGTATGAGTTTTCACAATTTATGCTGCCCTGACAACCCCGAAGGTTTACCTTTTTTGACTGGGGAGGGAGGACTGTGCCCCCATCCGTAAAATCGTCCCGATTTAAAAATGAACACTGAGTAGGAAGGGGTCATTGCCAACCAGAGGGGAAAATAATCGTGGGGAGGGAAATGCCTTTGGGGGGGGAGGGGGGGCAGGGAAGGAAGGGGGGGGAGGAGTAAGAGGAGCAGGGGGGGGACAGGGGGAGCAGGAGGAAACCCTGGGGGGGGTCTGTTTAGGGTTTTTGGGTTGGTCAGAAGGGATGGTTTCAGGGAAAAGGGACCCTAAAAACAGAAAAACTTTCCAGAACGAGTATGGGACGGGGAAAAGGGACTTTCCCCATAAAAGACCCCGAAAAAAAATGCACTAAAAAAAAAAAAAAAAAAAAAAAAAATTTCAGGACGTTTTAGTTTTTTACTCAAAAAGTTAAAAAAAAAATGGAAGTCTGTAAATATTTTATGTCTGTGTACGTTTTCCAAAGAAGATCTTGCAGTGCAAACCCGAAGGTAGTCCCCCACACTCACGCCCGGGGGAGAGGGCCGGAGGAGCCCCGGGCGCGACAGACGAGCAGGAAACACGTTGGTGTTTGGGGAACCAAATGAATGCAACCCAAAGCCCGAGGGGGCGACAGGAACGAGGTTTAGGGGGGTGAAGGCGGTGTCAGGAAAAGGGCGAAAGAGATTGGGCCGGAACCGCTGGAACCCGGAACAGTGCAGCCCAAAGGACAGGAAAACCCCTGGAGCCCGGAACGTGCAGCCCCAAAATTTGGGCAGGAAACAGCGGGGGGACAGGAAAAGCCCGCAGCAAATGGACCGGGAAAAGGGGGGGAGACAGGAAAGCTGCAGCAAAATTGGGCAGGAAACGCGGGGGACAAAAAAAGAGAGGGAAGATGTATGAGAGGAAAACCCCGCGCCCCGGAGGGGTAAATGAAAGGGAAATTTAGTTGAGGTCGCGAGGCTAGTGTAGAGTAACGAGGGCGACAGCACGCGGATTAAAATGTTTGGGGGTAAGGGGTCCCCACTGGCACAGAACGGGTTTCAAAAGGGTGTAAAATTAAAGTGTACATTGCTGTCACCATCTGAAAGTACCTTATTTCTTTGTACACTTCTTTCCCTTTGTATTCGTATTGTTATTGGTGCCCTGAATTTACTCAGGGCCTTGTAATTGCTTGTTTCCCAAAATTTTACCTGTTGGGACGGAAAAACACACAACTCCAGTTTTTGGTTTTATTTTTACAGTCTTATATAGCGTACACAAGGACGTAAAAATGGGTACAGGGACGAAATATTACTGGGATGTTCTAAGGTCAACTCCTCACTGACTTTAGCCGTTTTTGGGGGCTACCAAAAAAACTTTTGGGGCAAGCGAACAATATGAAAAATATAGAGACAAAAGGTGGGTGTTTGCCCGTAAACCAAAAAGGGGTTTTTAAATTTAAAAGGGGTTAAGAGAGGGGAGAGAGAGTAATTTGGGGAGTAAATTAAGAAATAAATTTTTAGGGACTTTTTACCTGACATACAGCTGAAAATGGACCAGTTCAAAGAATTTGGAAGGAAGGGGCGAGAGAAAAAATCCCAGAGGGGAATTAGGAGACATATACAGAGAGAGAGTAAAATTTGGGTAATGGGGAGAGAGAGAAGTAATTGGAGACAGTACCTTTAGAGTGGTAGTGTTTGGGAGGAGTGAAAGGGAGGCTGAGGGTTTAAAAATAGTGTGGTAGAGGGATTTAGAAGGGGCGAGAGAGGGTGTAGTGGGGGGTGGGGGAGATGCGCTTAAGCTATTCTGGGGGCGATCGAAGACCTGAAAAAGGGGCTTTTCAAGTGAAGTGAAGGGGGTTGAAAAACGTTGTGATGAAGAAAGGGAAAAAGAGATAAAGGGTTTTTTAAGTGTGGAGGTTTAAAGGGCCCTGGAGTGAGTGGAGGGGCCCTGCAGGGATTTCCCTGTAGGGGTACCAAAACCCAGATGTGACGAGAGACTGCTAAGGGCACCAGTAAGTCACCCGGGGTTGGGGTTTTAAGGTAGTTGGGCTGGGGCCCGCCCCCCCCAGGAGAAAAAGGTAAAAAATTTACCATGGTTTTGTGGGCCCCAACCCATTTTAGGGGACTCTTAGGGGTGCAGAGGGGGTTTAAAGGGAAGGGGGACGATTTTTAAAAAAAAAAAATTTTTTAAACCCCCAAAAGGGAAAAACTTTTGGGTTTTTGGGCAGTCCCGGGTTAAAGGGATCTTGGCCCGCAGGTTTTTGTGGGCAGGGAAGGGGTGGGGCATGAAGCGGGAGGGGATAAAGGGGAAGGGGTAGGTTAGTTAGTGACAAGATAGTTGAGTGCATGGGGGCCAAGGGAAAAAGCCAAACGTCCTGCCTGACGCTGGGGGAAAATTTATGTTGTGGGGGTAAAAGTGGGGGAATTGCTTAAAGGGGCCTCCAAAGGGAAGCTGTAGGTAAGGTTTTTTGGATAGGGGTGGGTTCCCTGTGGTGTGTGGTGTCCTTCCAAAGAACCTTTTTTTGACGGGTTGTGGTACTCCCGGGCATTGCAAAGAATTGCCGGCTGGCACTTCATTGCAAAGACAATGGTTGGGCCTTTTTAGACAGCTGGGACCTCTTTTTCGGGCATAACCACCTCTATCGCAGGGATGGGGTGCACTTTTCGAGGAAAGGAGTTCAGATCTTGTCTGAATCCCTTGAAAGGGAGATAGATGCACTGCAGGCTTTTTTAAGACAGAGAACCGGGGTTTAGACACTGGGGTCGGGGTAAAGGAAACTTGCGACACTAGGAGGAGTATCAGAAGGCAAGGAACTAAAGTGATTCGTAAGAAGGGAGAGAGGAGGGGTTTAGTTAAAGATAAAGGGAAAATTGACAAAAAGAAGAAGAGTTGCTTGAAAGTTTACTATACAAACTGTTAGGGTATTTTAAAAAAGATAGATTTCCTGAGAGGAATAAATAGTGTAGAGGATTTTGATATAATAGCATTAACAGAAACATGGTTGCATATGTCAGGAAAGTTATTTGATCCGGAAGTCGAGATAGCTGGGTATAAGTTATTTCACAAGGACAGAGTAGGCAGACGAGGTGGAGGAGTTGCGCTTTATGCAAGAGATGCATTGCAGTGTTGTGTTAATAATGTTATAAAAACAGATGACAGCATAGAGTCTATATGGGTAGAGGTTACGGAGAGAACTGAGAAAATGGTTTTGGGTGTAGTGTATAGGCCTCCAAACTTATGTAAGGAGGATTCAGCTCCTATATGGGAAGAAATAAACAAGGCCTGCAAATATAATCGACTATGCGTGGTGTAGTTAGGGAATTTTAGCAAATTTTATTGACCATCTGTGAAAAAATTGCTTACCAAAAAATGTCTTCACTAACGTATTCATCTAGGTGTCTACTAACACCTATCAATTAGTGCAATCCCAAATCCTTGTGGAAAATTCTGGGGAGCCAATCAAAGTTCGGGTGCTCAGAGGGCCTGCGCGAAAAAATCGGAAAATTAACTTTTGCCAATATTGACTTGTGGGATGTCTAACTAGGGGTTTTTTGGGGTGCTGAATTGATTCGACTCATCAATTTTGAGAAAAAAGCACTCCTTGACCATGTAAAATGTATTTTACTGACATTTTTAAGAGAACTGTGCTCAATGGAAATGTTGCTCCTTCACCTTTTACAACCTTATTCATCAAACTCCCCAGTATCTTCCTGACTCCTCTTGTCATCCAGCTGGTTTATGTGCAGGCAAGAGTTACCATGACAGATGCCGCAAACAGAAATACACTTGACTCCTTGCTTTTTACAGCAGCACCTGAGTGAGTTGCAGTCCCCCGCACAGTTGCAGCTGGCAAATTTCAGGAGGTAGTCTGGTGCAATGGGGTCTTTCGAAGGGACTGGTGCATATCCTTGTTCAGTGAGTTGTCATCCATAGTCCCGGGCACCCAACGATGGACTTTGCAGCATCAGCCAGTCCCTAGTCTGGAGGTAAGCTCGGAGAGAGTGCTGTGCTGCAGCTCCTGTTGTTGGGGGGAGTTTCTCAGGTTGTATGCTCCCAGTAGCAGCTCGCTTGCTGAAGATGTCGAATCTCAAGTCTTCCAAGTCTTTGGAGGATTTCCCATTGAACATGACCCTGAAAAGATCACAGCCTGCTTTAATGATATCATCTTTCTCGGCTCGGGTGTACATAAACACGTCCATTGCCCTCTCTGCTTCTTCAGTCTTGCAGAACTTGCTTAGTAAAGTTGGTTTGCTAAACCCAAAAATTGCAGACACTGTATCGCAGCCAGAGAAGTTGTACAAGCAGATGAGATACCTCCGGTATCTCCCTGGGAGGGCCTCCCTGATCTTTCCGACTTCGTAAGATGTTTCTTTGGCTGTCGTGAGGAAGATCGGATGGTCTGCAACATGATGAATCAGCATAGCCAGGACGTTTGTGTCATCAGCCCTCACCTCGACAGGGGACTCTCTTGCCTCTTCTAGAGCTGCGCGGACGATGGAGGTGTCGGCCTCATCGGAGCATTGCTTTACACTGATTCCATTCCTACTAAATGTCTCAGCAAGGAGCACAACGAGCTGGACTTTGTTATTCTTGTTATCGAGGAACTTTTCTCTTGCTATAATGATTTTGAGATCGAGACGAATCTGAATGTCGCAGCATGCATTCTTTGTTCGTCTCAAGTGGTCATGGTCCTAGGTGGAGCTGCCATATCCGTCAAAGACCACCGTTATCCAGAGGCGACGGCTCCCCATGGATTTGAGAAACCGGAGGTAGCTCTCGGCAACATCCTTCCAAGTAATGTTTGCCTCCCACTTGACATTGTGCAGGAGTCACCCACCATCAACCACAAGGCTTGTGCGCCCGAAAGGTGATCAGCTGCTGTCTGTCGGCGTGCGAAGAAAAACGTGAGAAGCAAAATGCGCAAAAGTTATATTTGCAGATACGAAGCATAAAACAACGCTGAAACAGGGTAGATTATACAGTCATGATATAAACTACTGTGTATCATCTTCAGTGGCACATAAAAATCAGTAGTGATGCTATAATTCGTAATATTTGGCGCCTGGCGACTTCATTGCAGGTGGCGACTTTACTGCTATCTACGGTATATGAATACGTTAGTGAAGAAATTTTTTGGTAAGCAATTTTTTCACAGATGGTCAATAAAATTTGCTAAAATTCCCTAACTAGTGGGAGATTTTAATCTTAGGAATATAGACTGGGATTTAATCATAGGTGACAGCGACGCAGATGAAATGTTAAATATAATCCAGGATAACTTCCTAAGTCAAGAAATCAAGGAGCCTAATAGAGGAAATAAGATTCTAGATCTATTGCTGACAAATAAGAGACGATTTAGTTACAAATGTGAAGGTCGGTGGGAATTTAGATAATAGCGACCATTATGAGATCAGATTTAGCTTAAAATGGGAAGTTGGAAAAATTAAAGTGGAAATAAGCAGCAAATACCTAATATTCAGAAAGGCCAATGAGCCAGGATTAGAAGGACACATGGAGGGTTATTAAATAAGAGGTGTGGGAGGAGGGGAAAGAAAGGTTACCAGGATAACGACAGGGCGTCGGCGATGACAGCTGGAAAGGCCAATTATGAAGGATTAGGAATGACCTGGAGGGAATTGGCGCGGTAGATTATGGCAAGTGAGGTCAGGCTGAGGAGGTAATTAGAGCGGGTTAGGACAGGGAAGTGAGGTCCGGGCGAGGATGGTAATTAGAGAGGTTAGAAATGGAAGTGAGGATTGGGTTGAGAGGGATTATACTCATTTGTCAAGGAATATAATTGACGGACAGAAAGAAATATTCCTTATAGGGAAATAAGCGTCCAGAAAGAGTGATCCCAAAAATGGGATGACCAACCAATTTTAAAACACAACATTTGGAGTAAAAAAGAAACATTTATTTAAGGTCAAGGCAGATTGGTAAACAAAAGAACAGTATAACGTGATGGTCTAAGGACCAGTGCAGACACACATTAACTCGAGTGCTAAGAACAATTATGGAGATTAAAGTAGCAGGACAGGCCCGAAAAAGGGGGGCCCCAAAAGGGGTCTATCAGTATATAAAACAAAGAAAAGGAATTAGTTGGGCCGTTAATGTCAGGACAGGGTGAGGTCTTAATAAATACGGATGAGGATATGTGTAAGAGTCAAATGATTATTTCTTCAAGTGTTTTTACGGAGGAGGATACACAGGACGATACCTCGAATAGTGAACAGTTGTTCAAAGGAAGCGAATGAGGGAGAAACTCAAAAGATATTGTGATAACTAGAAATGGTAAGAGGGAGGGTATAGATTAAAAGGAAAAAAAATTTTAACGCCAGGACAGATGAAGTGTATCCCAGGAATGAAAGGAATGCAATGGAGGTGTTAGTGGAGTCGTTAGTGCACATTTTTAGGAAATCGGTTGAGATAGGCGATGTGCCATTATGTGGAGGAAAGGAAATGTTGTTACAATATTAAGAAGGGAGACAGGGACTAAAGTCAAATTATTACGACCCGTAAGTCTAACATCAGTGGTAGGGTAAATTATTGGATCTACTATTGTAAAAAAACATAGAGAGCACTTAGATAAACATAGGTTGATCACTGATTCACAACCAGGATTCACAAGGGTTAGGTCACGTCTCACAATTTATTGAGTTTTTATAGAGAAAGTTTATGAGACGTCGATTAATGATAAGGATATGATTATAATATATCTGGACTTTAGTAAAGGCATTTTGACAAAGTAACACACGAGTGACTCTTAAATAAGGTTAGGGCTCATGGAAGAGATGGGATGGTTCTTCAATTGCTCAGAGCTTGGCAAGGGAAAAAAAAAAAAAAAAAAATCACAATAGCAACAATGGTCTAAATCTGATGGGGACTGGTGACAAGTGGATGTTCCACAAGGGTCTGTTTTGGGTCTCCATTACTATTTTGGGACTGTGCAGCAACGCTTGGATAGTGGGATTAGCAGTGATATCAGCAAGTTTGCTGATGATACTAAGTTAGGTAGGATTATTGGATCACAGTCTGATGTAAAACATATTGCAGGGAGAGACTTAGATAAACTTTAAAGAGTGGGCAGTCAGATGGCAGAGGAATATAATATTGATAAAGCCAGAGTTATGAATGTGGTAGAATAAACCTGGTATAGAGACACCATAAGCAATGGATCGCTGAAAAGATCAGAAGGCTGAAAAAGATCTTTGGAGTAAGGGTGAGCCGAGACTCCGACATAGGAAACAATGTATGAGGCCCAGAAATAGGAGTAATAAAGCCATTAGGAATGTTCATTACAAAGTTAAAAACGTAGAAGTGCGGAAAGTTTTTCGAAAGCTTTATACTGGGCTTTTAGTAAGACTCACCTAGACTATGCGGTTCAAGTTTTGGTCTCAATCTACAGGAAAGGATATAGCCTTGTTAGAACAGTGCAGAGAAGGATGACCCAAATGATACAAGGGGATGTGTAACTTTAGTATGAGAAGAGAGTGAAGTTATTAAAAAATTACACTCACTCGAAGACGCAGAGTAAGGGCGATCGGGATAGAAGTTTTTAAGTGGATAAAGGATTTCAATAAGGAGAGGTAGAAATAGTTCTACGGCGTTTAACCAGGGTAGAAACAAGAGTCACGGATTCAAGCTGGAACAAGCGTAGAATTAGAAAGAAAATTAGGGAACAAACATGGTTCACAAATAGGGGGGTGCATGAATGAACTGGTCTCAGGTAGACAGGTAGTAGTGCGGAGTCATTAGGGAGCTTTTTAAAATAGGATGCGGAATAGGTTCATGGAGCGGGGAGAAAGGTAGGATGTAGCGTAGTCGTGAGACGACAGGAACTACCCGTGTAGCTCGCGGCCTCTTGTAGCTTCCTTATTTTCTTATGTTCTTATGTTCTTATGTATTAGCAGGGACTGGCAGCTTTTTGTTTTTGTTACCCTTTTTGCTCTTGGCCAGTCCGTTAGAGATGAAAAAAAAATAAAAATAACACTCGGGATATATAGATGACCGTGGAGACCTGTAGCGGCGGCGCGTTAACACTCTGTACTCAGCCTCGCATATCCTTTGTAAGGTTTATAATTCCAATTTCGTAAAAAAATCAACGTCCCTACAGCTAGAAAATAAATAAACACAAAATATCAATAGTTAACGGTGGAGACATCTAGCGGCGACACCTTTTCACTATGTAGCTACTCTATCTCTCTCGCACGCCCTTTGTAAATCATTAATAATCAGTTACTCTTAAAAATCAACGTACAGTATATTCAGCTAGAACAATACAACAGGATACAGCGGTGACCTCAACCAGAGTGCAACAAGCGAGGAATTCCATGTTAAAAATAACACACTGAAAAAATATAGACTGAATAATATAAACTGATAAAAACTGTAAAAAGCATCCCTCCACTCAACAAGTTTATACGAGTATTTCCTGTTTAAATGTCACTGTTATATTCGTTGTTGAAATGTCACTACTGTATTCTTTGTTTAAATGTCACTGTTATATTCGTTGCTTAAATGTCACTGTTATATTCGTTGTTTAAATGTTAATATTGTATTCTTTGTTGAAATGTCACTATTATATTCGTTGTTTAAATGTCACTGTTATATTCGTTGTTTAAATGTCACTGTTATATTCGTTGTTTAAATGTCACTGTTATATTCGTTGTTTAAATGTCACTGTTATATTCATTGTGTAGTTTGTGCCAAGGTTATCCGGGTAGTGACGCGTCCTTTGTCATATCGCATCCAGTAATGGGCGGTTGATTATCAAAGAATTTCCTGTATGTATTATATTGTATGAGGCGAAGGGAGAGAGAGCGGGAGAGAGAGAGAGAGGGAGGGATGAGAGTATGTACTATGTATGTATGTATATACGTAGGATATACATACATAGACAATTTTTGTATGTATGGGTATGTACAGTACGTTAAGCAGTGACCTGGAATGTATGTGTATGTGTGTGTGTGTGTGCGTGTGCGTGTGCGTGTGCGTGCGCGTGCGCGTGCGCGTGTGTCGCCTCCCAACACCTGGCGCGGAACACCAAGTGACATGATCAATATTCGATTGACCAGTGACCCCTCGACGCTCTCTCGCCCACGCCCACGCACACGCGCACACACACACACAAACACAAACACACACACACACACACACACACACACCACACCACCCAAACACAACACACACACACCAAACACACCCCACACGCCCACACGCCACCCCACCACACGCCCACCATTACACATTAAGTATTGATGTTTTTAGTAGTATAGTAGATATATTACGACAAAATTGTGTGAGTGAAAACTCCAATCGGGTCCTGTGTTCTCTGTCGTTTGGTTCATCATGGTCTCCAAAATGCTACCCTATGGGGTATTTTTAGAACCCCGTTCTGTGTGATTCCACGGGGCCGCCAACACTCGACGGCAATCAGCACAGCCATCTGGACAGGGCTGACGTAGAGTTGGCCTACTCCTCGTTGTTGCGTGGAATATGGAACTATTATTAGTAATTATCGACCCCATAGGGCACACACGCCACACTATTACATACACCACCACACCACAACACGCACACACGTACGCACCATACACATCACGCACGCACGCCACTAACACACATGCACAACCCCACACACACACATTGCAATTGCATGCCATTGCACACCACACCACACACCACATACACAACACACACACACACACACCACACACAATGGGAACTTCCGTAGTTCTCTGGGGAAAATCCGTAGTGTATTTGAAAGGGGATAGCACGCTCGGCTCAAAACGAGAAAATCCCTGGGTTTCGATCCCGGGCGGTGCGGCGGAAAACGGTGCGAAAACAGCGGGGCTTGTGGTCTTCTTAAAACCCGGCCCCTGTCCCACCCCGCAGTGAAAGGTGAATGCGGGTTACCAGGTGTTAGCCCGGGGGTTTGTGACCCCCTCCCGAGGGTGGTGGCTTCTTTCGGCCACACTAAGCACTAAAGATGAATGATTTAAAATAAATGTTGGAATGGAGACGGGGCCATACGAAGCCGTTTGCTCAAGGCCCGTAAAAAATTGTAAAATACAAACTAGATGAAGAAACTAGTATGAATACACACGCACCTCACACAAAACAAAGTACACGCACAACACCACGCACACGCACTGGACCACGCACACAAACGCTAAGTCCACGGGTCTACGAGAGTTTGACGGTAGGGTTAAGTCCAGTGAAAAAATGCGGCAACCAAATGGGTACCGCAAGAGTGAGGGAGCTTGTTTCATATAAGCTATACACCTTTAAAAGTTACTTTTTATCGCATTAAACTACGATACTACTTTTTTTCTTAAGCCCCATAACCCCCCGTGTCACCCTTACCTTCAAAATTATTCAATCGACAGGGACCCGACCCGCTATTACCTCGCATTTTATTTCCGGATTTGAGCTTTATTCTGATCAAAATTTTATTTATAGTTTCGGCTAAACAAAACAGAAAGAAGACAGACATACGGGTACTCACTATAGTTATCATTAGACAAGTGCTTGTGGGCCCTTTGGACCCAATATTGATTTTTTTTTATTAGTAGTATAATATTAGGAAAAACAATGTGAATAGTGGCAAACTCCCAAGCGTGTGTCTTGTTTGCTGTCGGTGGTTCACGTGGTCAAAGTGCCTCGGGGCTAGCCCACGTTCCGTGTTTGTAAATTCCAACCCGTGACAGGCGACGTAGGTTAGAGTTAGTTGGCCGTGCAGCATGCGTGGTGTATATTAGAATATCAAACCCCAAGCACACACACAAAAACACACACACTTGCCATGCACACACACCACACACACACACCCACACACACACACACACACCACACACACACACACACAAACACACACACACACACACACACACACACCACACACACACACACACATCACACACGCACACAAAAGTTAAGTCCAATTTTAGAGTTCGGCTACTACAAAATAGACAGACACAGACAGACAGACACACGACTACTCCTATAGTATATTAGATGTTAATGTTTTAGTGGACTCCTGCTTCTGAGACCCCTTAAAACCCCCATCCAGATAGCACTATGTATTGGTGCAACTCTCCTCCGCGTCTGTAGCACGCCACCACAAAGCAACCTTTTTCTTCCTGTATTGAACGTACAATGTTAAGGCCAAGACACCTGGCGGAACTCCACCCCTACCATAACTCTCACTATAACCCAGACAAAAGGTACCTCATTCAACCCAAATTATTAGTGTTGACGTAGTTGAGTTTGAATTATATATTATTTCCATTCTGTTATTTAGAAAAACCCATGACATGGAACAAAGGTACGAAACAAATACTACGTACCCCCCCCCCCTTAAAAAAAGAGATTGAATGAAACACTATGAAGCTTAATATTATAAGCTCAAGAGGAAATTCCCTGAGTGAGTGAAATTGATATCAGGAAGAACCATATTATAATTAAGAACGAGACAAATGCTTCGCTCTGATGTGTCGATTGAGTATGTCCTCCTTCCAAAACCTTTTTTGATACAGTAGGCCGCTCAAGGCGATGGCTGATGTACACAAAGCCATTCCGGCCGTTGTAGTTGTTGAGGGCAGCCACGCGAGGGTCCAGACGGATCGTGATATACAAAGGGACCCAAAGCAGGCGAGAGAGAAGAGTCAAATCAATTTCTCGAGTGACGCCAAGTATTCATGTGAGCGTGGCTTTCTGAAACGAAATCGTGGACGTCACCATAGAAAACGGGAAAGGGGAGGATGGGTAAATATTTTATAGGAAACTCCTCCCCACTTCCAGGACACTGATTGTGCTCTTATCGGCTTATGGGTCAAGGGTTTCTCTCTTCACCTTCACTTGCACTTTCCTTTCTCTTCTCTTTTATCGTTCTCTTTTCTCTTTCTCTTTTGTTTTTCTCTCCTCTCTCTCTCCTCTCTCTCTCTATCTCTCTCTCTCTCTCTCTCTCTCTCTCTCTCTCTCTCTCTCTCTCTCTCTCTCTTCTCTCTCTCTCTCTCTCGCTCTCGCTTTCGCTCTCCTGTAAACATATTGCAGGGAAACTTAGATTAACTTAATGAGTGGGTAGTTCAAATGGCAGATGGGAATATATTAAAAATATTGATTAAGTGGGCAGCGTTATGAATGTTGGGAGAAAAAAACCCTTGGTAACAGATACACCCATATTAGGACCACGTGTAAACCTGGACTATGCCCTCTACGGCACGGAATATCGG
Source organism: Chionoecetes opilio (assembly GCA_016584305.1). Lineage (NCBI taxonomy): Eukaryota > Metazoa > Arthropoda > Malacostraca > Decapoda > Majidae > Chionoecetes > Chionoecetes opilio. The sequence goes on from JACEEZ010005070.1 coordinate 31,791, forward strand.
ACTGGTCGCACAAAGGGCCTGAAGTCAGAGAGCGCCGCCCTCGGATTTTGTTTTCCACCTATATATATATATAAAATATATATATAATATATATATATATATATCTATATATATATATATATATATCTATATAATATTATATATAATAGTGATATATATATGTATATGTATATGTATATACGGAATCATATAGAATGGCTTATCAGTATATATGATATACAGTACTCTTCGTAAATGTTTGTTCTATAATATTATCAAATAAAAAAAAACAGTAAAACACGCTAAAGAAATGCCATACGAGGACTTGAAGAAATATGCATGAACTTATAATATTCACTTAGCTCTTCGGACCATTTAAAACTTTCTGCGAGTCCTCCAAAATCTTTATCATGAAGGATACAATAGAAGTGCAATTGTATTTAGCCCCCCTATTCCATTGATATATTTCGTTTTTGGATAAATGAATTTAGAACCATGCATGAAAAATTAGGGGGAAAATAAATAAATAAAATCATCAATTGGGTAATTTTCCCGTTGATGGGAATGTTATTTATGATACTTTATATTTCTTTTTATTCTCGGTAAATTGCGCCAAGCACACATGTTATAAATTAGCCGTTAAATAAATAATAAATAACCTTGTCTTCAATCGAGGAAAATTACCCGATTGATTCATCACGAGTTCTATTATATTTCCATTTGCAATGATAATTTAAGCCACTGGTACTCATTCTTAAATTCATTTATCAGACCCAGAAAACGAATACACCTCGCAACCCTACATCAATGGGAAAACCGATAAAGCAAAATCATGCACTTCCTAAATTGATAACATTCATGATAAAACGTTGACTTGCAGAAAAGTTTTTTCTTTTTAAGTGGCGAAAGAGTTTGTGAAGGGAGACGGAGAGAGAAAATCCGCAGAGTTCTCGTTTTAATTATTTTTAATGGGCATTTTTCTTTTTTAGCGTGTTTTACTGTTTGGTTTTGTTTTTTTATTTGATAATATTATTAGAACCAAACATTTACGAAGATTACAGTATATCATATTATTATACTGAATAATAAACCAGTTCTATATTGATAGTCATAGAACCACTATATCTCTTTGTCGGGCTGGAGGCGCCTATGAAGCTGACAATTTCAAAAAACATTTTTTGTCGCGTGAAACAGTTCCAGTCCAGAGATTATAGTGTGTCTATGATACACCCATACCATAGGAACACTGATTATTCTCGGGACTCGCATACGCGCCAGTGTTTTGAAAATCGTCCTACCTGCCATACCGCGGCCCCCACCGGGGAGCTGTCAGTTCCCTAGAACGCCTCGTGAGGGGAGGACTCTTCTGCACTACCCGCAAATCTCTCCCGAGGTAAGTGAGTTTTTTTTTTTTTTTTGTATTTGTTCTATTACTCAGTGCAACGTTTTTATTAGTGGTGATATAAAAGGGTACTACCCATCAAGCCTTGTTGTGTCAAAAATCAATTGGTTACCTCCTGCCGGCTTACCGTTGCACGTTCATTGGTCCTTAAACATTTTCATATTGTGGGTCCTTACATGACTCTGTGAACAAGGAGAACTTCACCCAGTGAACATGTCCCGAGAGTGAAAAAATACGGTAACAAGTGTGGGTGACGACGGGGGGGAGGTTTGTGGAGTTAGTTACCGTGGGCAGGATTATTCAGCCTAGTGGTCATCCGGGCCCGTGAAATGATTCACAGGTTTGTTTTATGAACCCGGGGAGGCCTGGGTGAAAAGTGGTCCCTTTCCCAGTTCGGCTGGTTCACTCATCACCCTCCCCAAGGACGTGTGTACATTATACATACAGGTGGCTTTGGAAGGGAGCGGAAGGCGACGGGCGAGGTTAATGCACACTGTTCGGCTACACAAAGCACAAGGCGGCCTTCCAGAGGGGTGCATTGTTTTTCAACCTTGGGAAGGTGAAAGGGACGACCAGCTGCGCCACTATTGCACGCTGTGCCAACCCAACCACTGTCTTTATCGGCGAGAAGGCCATTCTCTGGTAGTCGCAGCTGTAAACCTTCCCAATGGCAGCCGCTGCACCCCTGTTTCAATGCTTTCACAGTTAAATTACAGACAAAGGCGACAACCAGAAACAAGTAGTGAAGTCGCATGCCAAGGTAAAAAAACAGTTGCAAGTGTCTCACCGCAGCCAAAAAAACACCACAGACAAGAAAGGCAGAAAAAAGCTTGGCTGGAATGGTCTGCAAATTAGGAGAAGACTCTAAAAGTGAAAGGAATGAGTGTTTTGTGTTTATTGCTGACATTAGTTTGTAGCTCAACAACCTCAGTTGAGGCCCTGCGACATTCTCATGTTGTTGCTTAGGAAAATTTGTGTCAATGAAGGCGGAAAACGCGAGGTACTCACCGATATGACCTTATTCCTATGAGGAGACCCCTTCCCCTCGAGAATGGGAGAGGTGTACTAAAAGGCCCCCCTGGTGCCGGTTCCCATAGTCTATCTTCGGCTCCGTCCGCTACTATGGTGCGATCCCATTGTTCAAGTGGGTGGATACTTAACTATAAACTGTTTGTTCTCTCTTCTTCCCCTGCCCAGAGCCTACTTACCCCCCTAACTTCCCGCCCTCATACCCAACCTTGGTTAGGTAACACGCCGTTGGACCCGAGGACGGGTTTTTATTTATAATGATGATGAATGAGGTGGTTAGCCTGGTATCATGCTGTTAGTCTTATATGTTTGTTAGTGTTGTAGACCTAGTTCAATTAAATAGTTTGTTTATTATATAAATATGGTTAAGTGTGTTGCCGGCATAGTGAAGGTCCTGTTTTGCGTTTAGGTTTTGTTTTGTTGTGTAGTGTTGTGTTTGGCGTGTGTGTATGTGGTGTGTATGTGTGTATGGATTTATGTATTTTATTTCTTTATTTATTTTTACATATTATATAATATATATATCTATATATATATAATATTATATATATATATATATATATACTATATAGATATATAAATACTATATAATACATATTAGATATTTGCACTTCACAAATAAACTTATTTTTTAGTTTGTGGTTTCGAGATTGAATCCTTGAGATTGAACTCTTTCTATTATGAAAATGAAAAAACCTTACCGAAAACTCGTCCCCCCCCTCCTGCCGTGTCGGATATCCTTGCCTGGGTACCGATCAAGTGAACAGTTTTTTTTTTGTTATTTTTTTTGTTTGATGAATGAAAGTGGAAAAACAGACGCTCCTCCAAAACTTTCGGGGCCATGTGCAAAACAGGCCCCGCGATTTTATTCCGTGCGCAGGGTTTCTACCAGAGAGAATTTTTACAGTTTTCGTGGCTGGTGGTCTATGACCATACGCCAATGTATCGCTGGAAAAGATCAGAAGGTGAATGAAAACAGATCTTGGAGTGGTGAGGGTTTTTGTTTTTTAACATTTAGTAAGCCCAGACATCGAATAGAGGAAACAATGATTGGAAGCTATAAATTCGAGATATCCACTCCTACCAGTGCCCACAGCCTTATTCTCCCCCCCATCCTAGGACCGAGCTAGTAGGACGTTGTTCGGAGTCAATTACCAGAAGTGTTTTAAAAAGTAGAAGCTGCCCGCGTAGTTATTTTAAAGAGTTATGTATCTGGCTCTAGGCAGTCCTTATATCAAATCCTTCGCATCCAGACCCCCCCCCCTGCCATAGACCTATGCGGTTCATTTGTTGTCTCCATAACTCTAGTACAGGATTATTTTTTTTTTTGGATATAGGCATGTTAGAATCATGGCAGAGGAACAAGGCATTGATCACAACAATAATTCACGGGATGCCGTAACTTATTTATGAGAAGGAGATTTTTTTTAGAATTGAATGTTATTTAAAGTTACACTCGCTCGAGCAGACGAAGACCCCCCCCGCAGAGTAAAGCCGGGCCCGATCTGATAGAATGATTTTTAATTGGAATAAAGGGAGGGATTAACAAAAGACGAGGATACGGTGGGGGGGGGGGGGTGGGGAAAAGGGGGAGGGGGGAAAAGTTCTTAACAGCTATTTACCAGCGGTGTATTAGAAGCAATAAGCAGAAGAAGAAGACAGGTTCAAAAGAAGTAACCACAAGGGAAAGTCAAAAAAGCAGTACAGAGTATAGGAGGGAACGGGATTCAAGACTGGGGAAAAGACGTAGAGTTATTAAAAAAAAAAAAAACAAAAAAAAACCAAAACAAAAAAAAAGAAAATAGGGAAAAAAAAACTTGCGTTCACAAATAGGGTGGTGAATGATTGGAAATGGACCTACATTAAGGCCCCGGTTCACACTTTCATGTTTTTGCTTGGCCGTAGTCTACGTGCGTCTATTCATCAGTGACTCACCAGTACGTCACTAGTGACCGTCACTCCCTGCCTGTGTAGTAGGTTGAACGAGAAGAGCGGGCTCTTCCGTGCGGCGACCACCTGCTGGAGCTAGGCGTGATGAAGTCCACTGACCTTGAGAAGACGCGCACCGTTACCCCAAGCTCAAATTATTCGAAGAAGAAGCTCCCAATTCTGTTGTCGGGAACGATTGGAGTGACGGGTGGCGGTGACGTCACGTGACGTCAATCTGATCGCCACGCCACAAGTAGGGACCATGGGGACAGCAAATACGTGTAGTTGTGCCCCCATCGCCTAAGTAGACAGTGATCGTGGTTAGTGCCGGAGTCAGTAGGTGACTTTAAAAGGGGGCTGGGACTATGTTCTTCCCCATGGGATGGGGATGGCGAGTGAAATATGTGAAAGAGGGAATGATGTGTAGGTATGTCGTAGGTAACAGGAACTACCAACGTGTAAGGCCTCACGGACTCTTTGTAGCTTCCTTATTTTCCTTATGTTTTCTCTCTCTCTCTCTCTCTCTCTCCTCTCTCTCTCCCTCTCCTCGCTCTCTCTCTCTACTCTCTCTCTCTCCTTCTCTCTCTCTTCTCTCTCTTCTTCTCTCTCTCTCTCTCCCTCTCTCTCTCTCTCTTCTCTCGCTCTCTCTCTCTCTCTCAACCAGGAGTATAAAAAAAACCCAAAAACACATTTTAAATATAAAGGAAACCATTTTTTTTGTATGTCTTTGGAGATGTGGAAGAGACGAGATGAGAGAGGAGAGGAGAGAGAGAGGAAGAGAGCCCGAGGATAGAAGAGAGCGAGTAATGAGAGAGGAGGGAATGAATAGAGAGATCCTTGAGAGAGATGCGGCGAGACGAGAGAGAGAGAGAGAGAGCAATAAAAAGGAAATTGAATATTAAATTATGAGATGCTTTCCCATGGGCATTACGGCGGATTTTTTCCCGTGCATTAATCGGATGGCATTATCGGGCAAGGGCTAATCAATTAATTCCTTATCAGTGGCAGGCTAACCACCACGTGGAATGCATAAGTATAAATCAATATATATAAACGGAGAGATGAACACGGTTGGACTGCTGGACACACTCTGAAACGATGTCCCTCTTCTGGGACCTCGGCCGGGAACCGATATACGATACGTCACTGATTTGTCACCCCCTCCCGGAGGCATATTAATAAACAACATGATCGCCGTTTCGGCAGGCGCTCGCGAATTCTTTTTTAACTTTCGTGGTTAAAGGTTAGGTAAGGTTAGGTTGGTTAGGTTCAGATACCTGATTTACCTTATGGTAACTTTGTGTGGGAATACAAGGAGGTTTATTTTCAAGAAAATTCTGTGGTTAGTAAGTTTCGGAGCTCTTACAGCCATGCGTAGAGGGCGCCAACCTGCCGAAAAGGGCGAGAATGTTGTTAATATGCTACCCGGAGGGAGACGGCCGGGGCGAGCAAAATGAGTTAACCACCTCCCTTAGCCTTGCGGAACACAACAGAACAGACAGCACAATAGCGTTACTGGGACAACGGGGCTGCCTGTTTAAATTCTCCTTTTTCCCCCCCATTCTTAACCAAAAGTTTTACATGTTAGAGGGAAAAGGAAGAGTAATTATAAGGCTTTATGGTTGAAGGATGTTATGTTGAATAGAGAGTTTGTAAGTTTGATGGTGCTATTTGTCATCTTCAGTAATTACTCTAAATTTAGAATTCATAATCTAATGTAATTAATTAATTTAGGCTTACTAGCATCTTTCTTGAATAATCCGGTGGTGGGTTCAAGACGCTCACTTCAGGCCAAAGAGCCACCATCACAACCAGGCTACGCAGCTCATTCTCTTGTATCAAACACAGACAAAGGAGCATGTGCGCTTATTAGACTCTTGTCTATCGTATATAGAATGCAGGAGTTGAGCAGGAGCTTGCAACGCTGAACACCTACTTTTAGTGAATGTTCTAACCTGAGGGCCGGCGGGTCAGCCTCAAGAAGGGCCAACCAATGTAGACGTAAACTTTTACAGTGTTACTAAGAACTAAGACAAGTAGTAGATTCAGAATCAAGGGTGATTAATGGGGCCGAGAGAGGACGCGCAAGGCAATAGTATCGCGTAATGGTCCGCACAGGCTAGGATATTTGAGTCATGGATGGATGCCACACACACTTGTCGCGAACAATACGAATTTAGTGTGGACGATGCAGGCAGATATTGAGAGGAAAAGTACTCGTTGCAAATGGGATTAACATCGTAATAGATACAGTTTGAAGGGTACGGTAGGAATGGGGACGATAGAAACTTATAAGATGGGAAAAGGAAAAAAAGAAATTGGTTCGCATTGGAATGGTGGAAGAGTAAAGTTTTTAGAAGGACAAGGCACAAATAGATGTAAGATTTAGAAACCTGATTATGTGGTGATGTGATTTTGAGAGTTAGAAAAGACAGTGAAACAAAAGTATGTTGAATGGCCGCACATTTATTGTTGCCCTTTGTTGTCTTCCTTTTGTATTACTTTTGTTTATGGTGGGTGTGATGAATGACAGCAAATAAATTTCCCTCCGTATCACCATATGTGTAGTGACACGGCGAAGTCACATCAGAGATGTTCAAGTCTGGTGCTGACATAACGTGAAATAGAAAACTGCATCTCAACAGAAAATGGGCATAGATCGCGGAAGCCCAAACTGAAGCCCCTTCAACACATTCCATAATCGAACCACGACGCCGCCAACCACTGCAATTGTTAGTAGCGCAGTCATGGTCTGGTTATGAGTCCATCGTGACGAACGTGAGCTCGTGACGCACTAGCTCGAGGCCACGAAAAGGTAGTGCAGCACAAAAAATCGGGAAAGTCTCCCCGATTTTTGTATCTAACGCAGAGTTATCATGAGGGCTATCATGACGCTTTATCGTTATCTATGCAGCAGCCATGACACTATCATGATAGTTTCGTGATGTCATATCGCTGAGCTTAAAAAACGTTACGGCTGCCTTCATCCTACCTTCCCCCTTTCTGCACCTCCTTCCGCACTCACCCCCCCTTTCTATTCACTCCAACCCCACCCCCCGACTCCCTACCCCCTAGTCAGTGTTTCTCAACTTTCCAAGCTTTATGGACCCCTTTTACAAATGTTACATCCACTCAATGGAGGTAACCACAAAGTTAACATCCACCAAAGGCTCATGCCGCCCCCACGGGGGCCGGACGATGAGCTCTACAGGCGTGATGAATGACACCATATTATAATTAAGAACGAGACAAATGCTTCGGCTCTGATGTGTCGATGAGTATTGTCCCTCCTTCCAAACCCTTTTGATAAGTAGGCCGCTCAAGGCGATGGCTGATGTACACAAAGCCATTCCGGCCGTGTAGTTGTCAGGGCAGCCACGGCGAGGGTCCAGACGGATCGTGATATACAAAGGGAACACCAAAGCCGGGAGAGAGAAGGTCAAATCATTTCTCGAGTGACGCCCAGTATTTCATGTGAGCGTGGCTTTCTGAACGAATCGTGACGTCACCATAGAAAACGGGAAAGGGGAGGATGGGTAAATATTATAGGAAACTCTCCCCACTTCCCAGGACACTGATTGTGCTCTTATCGGGTATGGTCAAGGGTTTCTCTTTCTTCATTTCACTTTCTCTTTCTTTTCTCTTTCTCTTTCTCTTTCTCTTTCTCTCTCTCTCTCTCTCTCTCTCTCTCTCTCTCTCTCTCTCTCTCTCTCTCTCTCTCTCTCTCTCGCTCTCGCTCTCGCTCTCGCTCTCGCTCTCGCTCTCTCTGTAAACATATTGCAGGGAAACTTAGATAAACTTAATGAGTGGGTAGTCAAATGGCAGATGGAATTTAATATTGATAAGTGCAGCGTTATGAATGTTGGGAGAAAAAACCCTGGTAACAGATACACCCATAGACCACTGTAAACCTGGACTGCGCACGGAATATCGGCCTGTCGCACAAGGGCCTGAAGTCAGAGGGCCGCTCGGATTCATATATATATATATATATATTATATATATATATTATATGATATATAATTATATAATATGTATTATCATATATATGATATAACAGTATATTCGTATATGTATATGTATATACGGATCATATAGACTGGTTTATCAGTATATATGATATACAGTACTCTTCGTAAATGTTTGTTCTATAATATTATCAAATAAAAAACAGTAAAACACGCTAAAGAAATGCCATTACGAGACTGAAGAAATATGCATGAACTTAATATTCACTTCAGCTCTTCGACATTTAAAACTTTGCGAGTCAACTTTTATCATGAAGGATATCAATAGAAGTGCAATTGTATTAGCTTTCCATTGATATATTTCGTTTTTGGATAAATGAATTAGAACCATGCATAAATTAGGGTTAAATAAATAAATAAAATCATCAATTGGGTAATTTTCCCGATTGATGATTTTATTTATTTACTTTATATTTCTTTTTCTGGTAAATTAGCACCATGTATAAATTAGCGTTAAATAAATAAATAACCTCTTCAATCGAGAAAATTACCCGATTGATCATTTTATTTATTTATTTAATGCTAATTTATGCATGGTTCTAATTCATTTATCAGAAAACGAAATACATCAATGGAAAGCTAATAAAATTGCACTTCTATTGATACCATTCATGATAAAAGTTGACTCGCAAAGTTTTAAGTGGCGAAGAGTTGAAGAGAATCAAGTCTCGTAATGGCATTTCTTTAGCGTGTTTTACTGTTTTTTATTTGATAATATTATAGAACAAACATTTACGAAGATTACAGTATATCATATTATATACTGATAAACCAGTCTATATGATAGTTCATAGACCACTATATCTCTTTGTCGGGGGCAGGCGCTATGCAGCCTGACAATTTCAAAACATTGTCGCGTGAACAGTCCAGAGATATAGTGGTCTATGATACACCATACCATAGACCACTATATCTCTGGACTGCATACGCGCCAGTGTTTTGAAATCGTCGTACTGCATACCGGCCCCAACGGGGAGCGTCAGTTTCCCTAGAACGCTCGGTGAGGGAGACTGCACTACCGCAATCGTCTCCGTAAGTGAGTTTTTTTGTATTTGTTATTACTCAGTGCACGTTTTTATTAGTGTGATATAAAAGGTTACTACCCATTCAAGCCTTTGTGTCAAAATCAATTGGTTACCTGCCGGTTACCTGGCACGTTCGGTCTTAAACATTCACATGTGTGGGTCCTACTATGACCTCGTGAACAAGGAGACTTCACGTGAACATGCCGAGGTGAACGTACAAGTGGGTGACGACGGGGATGTAGAGTTACGCGGGCAGGATGTGGTCATCGCCGTGAAATTATTCACAGGTTTTATGACCCGCGGGAGGCTGGTGAGTCCCTCCCAGTTCGCTGTCTCTCTCACCAAGGACGTGTGCTACATATACAGGTGGCTTTGGAAGGAGAAGGCGACGAGGTATGCACTGTTCGGCTACACAAAGCACAAGGCGGCCTTCCAGAAGGTCATTGTCACCCTTGGGAAGGAAGACGACCAGCTGGCCACATTGCGCTGTGCCAACAACCACTGTTTTATCGAGAAGGTGTACTTCCCAATGGCAGGTGCCCTGTTCAATGCTTTCACATTTAATTACAGCAAAGAAAAGAACAGTGAAGTGCATGCCAAGCGTAAAAACAGTGCAAGTGTCTCGCAGCCAAAACACAGACAAGAAGAAAAAGCTGACTGGTTGCAAGTAGTAGAAGACTAAAAGTTGAAGGATGAGTGTTTTGTGTTTATTGTTCATTAGTTTGTAGCTCACACTCAGGTGAGGCGACTTATGTTGTTGTGGAAAATTTGTGTTTGGGGGGAGGTCGATGATCTCTGAGGGCTTGAATGGGAGAGTAAAAGGCTGTGCGACCCATTTCACTGGGTGATATTTACTACTTTAACTGTTTGTTCTCTCTTTCCCTGAGCCTCTACCCTGCCCACCCTTGTAAACACGGAGACGGGTTTTTTATAATGATGATGATGAGGTGTAGCCTGGTATAGTTAGTTTATTGTTTGTTAGTGTGTAGCCTAGTTCATTAAATAGTTTGTTTATTATATAATTATGTAGTGTGTTGCCTGGCATAGTGAATGTCCTGTTTGTTAGTTTTTTTTTGTGTGTGTGTGTGTGTGTGTGTGTGTGTGTGTATGTATTTATGTATTTATTTATTTATTTATTTATTTATATATATATATATATATATATATATATATATATATATATATATATATATATATATATATATTATATATATATATATTTGCACTTCACAAATAACTTATTTTTGTTTTGTTTGAGATTGAATCCTTGAGATTGAATCTTTCTATTATGAACTGAAAACCTACGAAAACTCGTGTCGATATCCTTCCTGGTTACCGAGTGAACAGTGAAGTGGAAAACAGACGCTCCAACTTTGGGGCCATTGTGCAACAGGCCGATATTCCGTGCGCAGTCCAGAGATACAGTGGTCTATGACCATACGCAATGTATCGCTGAAAAGATCAGAAGGTGAAACAGATCTTGGAGTGAGGGTGAGCCCAGACCTCCGACCTAGGAAACAATGTATTGAAGCTATAAATCGAGCTAGGAGAGTGTTCGGATTCATTACCAGAAGTGTTAAAAGTAGAAGTGCGGTAGTTATTCTAAAGCTTTATCTGGCTCTAGTCAGACCTGCCCTAGACTATGCGGTTCATTTTTGGTCTCCATACTACAGGATGGATATAGCATTGTTAGAATCAGTGCAGAGAAGGATGATCAAAATGATTCAAGGGATGCGTAACTTTATTTATGAGAAGAGATTGAAGCTATTAAAGTTACACTCGCTCGAGAGACGCAGAGTAAGGGGCGATCTGATAGAAGTTTTTAAGTGGATAAAGGGATTTAACAAAAGAGAGGTAGGAAAAGTTCTTACAGCTATTTACCAGGGTAGAGCAAGAAGTAACGGATTCAAGCTGGAAAAGCGTAGAGTTAAAAAAGAAATAGGGAAAAACTGGTTCACAAATAGGGTGGTGAATGATTGGAATGGACTAATAAGGCCCGGTTCACACTTCATGTTTTTGCTGTCCGTAGTCTACGTGCGTCTTTTCATCAGTGACTCACAGTACGTCACAGTGACGTCACTCCCTGCCTGTGTAGTGTGAACGAGGCTCCGCGCGACCACCTGCTGGAGCAGTGATGACGTCACTGACCTTGAGAGACGCGCGTCCCAAGCTCAAATTATTCGAAGCTCCCAATTCTTTGTCCGGGACTGCTGGAGTGACGGGGTGACGTCACTGTGACGTCACTGATCGCCACGCCCACGTAGACATGGACAGCAAAAACGTGTAGTGTGAACCCCGCCTAAGTAGACAGGTGGTTAGTGCGGAGTCATTAGGGAGCTTTAAAAGGGGGCTGGATAGGTTCATGGATGGGGATGAAAGATGGATGTAGGTAGTGTTAGGTAACAGGAACTACCACGTGTAGGCCTCACGGCCTCTTGTAGCTTCCTTATTTTCTTATGTTCTCTCTCTCTCTCTCTCTCTCTCTCTCTCTCTCCTCTCTCTCTCTCTCTCTCTCTCTCTCTCTCTCTCTCTCTCTCTCTCTCTCTCTCTCTCTCTCTCTCTCTCTCTCTCTCTCTCTCTCTCTCTCTCTCTCTCTCTCTCTCTCTCTCTCAAACCAGAGTATACAAACACATTTAAATAAGAAACCATTTTTTTCGTATGTCTTTGGAGATGGAAGAGAGAGAGAGAGAGAGAGAGAGAGAGAGAGAGAGAGAGAGAGAGAGAGAGAGAGAGAGAGAGAGAGCATAAAAAGCAACTGAATATTAAATTATTAGATGCTTTTCCATGGCATTACGGATTTTCCGTGCCATTATCGGATGGCATTATCGCAGTCTAATTAATTAATTCTTATCAGTGGCAGTCTAACCACACGTGGAATGCATAAGTATAACATCAATATATAAAACGGAGAGATGAACACGGTTGGACTGCTGGACACACTCTGAAACGATGTCCCTCTTCTGACCTCGGCCGGGAACCGATACGATACGTCACTGAATTTGTCACCCCCCTCCCCGGAGGCATATTATATAAACAACATGCTCGCCGTTTCGGCAGGCCGCTCGCGAATTTTTTTTAACTTTCGGTTAAGGTTAGGTAAGGTTAGGTTAGGTTAGGTTCAGATACCTGATTACTATGGTAACTTTGTGTGGGAATCACAATGAGGTTATTTTCAAGAAAATTCTGTGGTTAGTTTCGGAGCTACAGCCATGCGTAGAGGGCCGCCAACCTGCCGAAAAGGGCGAGCATGTTGTTAATATGCTCCCCGGAGGGAGGCGGGCGAGCAAAATGAGTTAACCATCCTCCCTTAGCCTTGGGGAACACAACAGAACAGACAGCAATAGCCGTACTGGGCCAACGGGGCTGCCTGTTTAACTTCTTTTTACCACAAGTTTCTACATGTTAGAGGGAAAAGAATAGTAAATTTAAAGGCTTATGGTTGAAGGATGGTTATGTTTGAATAGAGAGTGTAAGTGTGATGTCTATTTGTCACTTCGTAATTAATCTAATTTAGAATTCATAATTAATGTAATTAATTTAGGCTTACTAGCATCTTTCTTGAATTAATCCTGTGGTGGGTCAAGACGCCTCACTTCAGGCCAAAGAGCCACCCATCACACCCAGGCTACTGCAGCTCATCTCTTGTATCAAACACAGACAAAGGAGCATGTGCGTAGACTGTCTATCGTAGACTGCAGGAGTTGCAACCGCTGAACCACCTACCTTTTAGTGAATGTCTCACCTGAGGGCCGGGTCAGCCTCAAGAGGGCTCAACCAATGTAGACTTAACTTTTACAGTGTGTACTAAGAACTAAGACAAGTAGTAGATTCAGAATCAAGAGGGTGATACTGGGGGAGAGAGGCGCGCAAGGCAATTAGTATCGCGTAATGGTCTCGCACAGGCAGGGATATTCTGGTATTCATGGATGGATGCCACACTTGTCGCGAACAATACGAATTAGTGTGGACGATGCAGGCAGATATTGAGAGGAAAAGTACTCGTTGCAAATGGGATTAACATCGTAATAGATACAGTTGAAGGTACACGGTAGAATGGGTGACGATAGAAACTTATAAGATGGGAAAAGGAAAAAAGAAATTGGTCGCATTGGAATGGTGGAAGAGTAAAGTTTTAGAAGACAAGGCACAAATAGATGTAAGATTTAGAACCTGATTATGTGGTGTGTGATTTTGAGAGTTAGAAAAGACAGTGGAAACAAAAGTACTGTTGAATGACGCACTATTGTATTTGTTGCTTTGTTGTCTTACTTTTGTTATTACTTTTGTTATGGTGGTGTTGATGATGACAGCAATAATTCCCTCCGTATCACCATATGTGTAGTGACACCGGCGAGTCACATCAGAGATTCAAGTCTGTGCTGACATAACGTGAAATAGAAAACTGCATCTCACAGAAAATGGGCATCGATTGCTGGAAGCCCAAACTGAAGCCCCTTCACAAATTCCATAATCGAACCACGATCGCGCCAACACTGCAATGAGTAGCGCAGTCATGGTCCTGGTTATGAGTCCATCGTGACCGAACGTGACGCTCGTGACGCACTAGGTCGAGGCCACGAAAAGTTAGTGCATGCACAAAAAATCGGGAAGCTCCCCGATTTTTGTATCTAACGCAGCGTTATCATGAGTCTATCGTGACGCTATCGTTATCTATGCAGCAGCTTCATGACACTATCATGATCGTCGTATGTCTATCGTGACGATAAAAAACCGTTACGGCTGCCTTCATCCCTACCTTCCCCCCCTTTTCTGCACCCTCTTCCGTCACTCCATCCACCCCCCTTTCTCATTGCTACTCTCCACCCACCCCAAAACTGCACTCCCTAACCCCCTATCAGGTTTTCTCAACCTTTCAAGCTTTATGGACCCCTTACAAAGTTACATCCACTCATGGATGTAACCACAAAGTTACATCCACAAAGGCTCATGCCGCCCCCACGGGGGCGGCATGAGCCTCTACAGGCGTCACTATAAAAAAAAAGCCTGCCTGCGCCACCACGGGCGAGGGCCAACCATCACAGCCCTCAAGTGAACCTCCAGAGCCTACCATCCGAGCCCTGGGTTACCACTGCCTACAGGCGCTATAGGCACAAATAGACAAAAAAACAAAAAATTAGCGACTGACAAATTAAGTTACAAATAACATGGTCATATAAAAAGCTTCCCACATCAAATTTTGTTTATGATCAATTAACTTTTTCTTTATCTGCAAATGATGTTTGTGTTTCACTTAATGTGATACTTGCTGCTGACTGCTAGCAATGATGTTATCAATGCGTGGGGGTATTCTTGATAAACTGACACGCATGTCATCTTCGATCCTTAATCTTGACCTATATTTAGTTTTCAGTGCTGTCATGGCTGAAAAGCTTGACTCACATAGGTAGGTGGTGGTGAAACACTTTCATAGCTGCTCCATGAGAAATCGGGAACTCATGAAAACATGAGCCCAGAAGGTTTCTAGTGGCACTGCACTGAATCGAGTCTTCATGGTACCATCAGATGATAGGTCAATGACTCCTCTAGTACTTTTGACTGTGAGGCTTCTGGGAGCTTCATCTCAATATTCTCAATGAAGGGGTTTTCTATCCACTGGTAAGAAGCAGCCTGCTCCTCAGTTAGCTCAGGGAAATAGCTGTTGAATGTCTCCAACATCTTTGACAGGTGCAATGTTACCTGTGCTTTGATTACATTGAAACTAATGCCTCTGTCTTGAATGAATGCATGCATATTTTCAAACATATCAGTGATTCCTGACGAGGTACGAACACGCCACAACTTGAGCTTTCTTTTGAAAGCCTCAACTTTTTGGCACTGAGAAATGTTGTTTTTGTTTGCACCTTGCATTGCTTTGTTCAGCTTATTTACTTCTTTTTTTTTTTTTTTTTTTACATCACAAGGAACTGGCCAAGGGCACAACAAAAATGGGTAACACAAAGCCCGCTTAGCTGGCAGTCCCTATAAAGAAGACAGTAAGAGAATAAAATAAAAACAGAGGGGTAGGCCAATTTAGTTCGGGAGGTGTCTTGTTACTCTTCTTTTGAAAAGATTTAAGTCATAGGAAAGTGGAAAAATAGAAACAGGAAGAGAGTTCCAGAGTTTACCAATGAAAGGGATGAAAGAGTAAAGATACTGATTTACTCTTGCATTAGGAAGATGGACAGAATAGGGATGAGAATGAGTAGAAAGTCTTGTGCAGCGAGGCCGCGGGAGGGGGGGAGGCATGCAGTTAGCAAGTTCTGAAAAGCAGTGAGCATGAAAATAACGGTAGAAGAGAGCAAGAGAAGCAACATTGCGGCGGTGATTTAAAGATTGAAGACAGTCAGTCAGAGGAGAGGAGTTGATGAGAGGAAAAGCTTTTGACTCAACCCTGTTTAGGAGAGCTGTATGAGTGGATCCTCCCCAAACATATGAGACATACTCCATACATGGGCGGATAAGGCCCCTGTACAGAGCAAGCAATTGGGTGGGAAAAAAAAGAAGACGCAGACGCCACAGGACACCTAACTTCTTAGAAGCTGTTTTAGCAAGAGATGAGATGTGAGATTTCCAGTTCAGATTTTTAGTAAAGGATAGTCCTAGAATGTTCAT
This sequence comes from Chionoecetes opilio, assembly GCA_016584305.1. Classification (NCBI taxonomy): domain Eukaryota; kingdom Metazoa; phylum Arthropoda; class Malacostraca; order Decapoda; family Majidae; genus Chionoecetes; species Chionoecetes opilio. The sequence continues at coordinate 47,795 of JACEEZ010005070.1, forward strand.
TGTAGAAGAAGGAGACAGTTGAGTGTCATTGAAGAAGAGGGGATAGTTATCTGGTAGGTTTTGTCGAGTAGATAGGTGAAGAAATTGGGTTTTTGAGGCATTGAACAAAACAAGGTTTGCTTTGCCCCAATCAGAAATTATAGAAAGATCAGAAGCTAGGCGCTCGGTGGCATCTCTCCGTGAATCACTTAGTTCCTGTTGAGTTGGACGTCTAATAAACGGCGTTGAAAAATGCAGGGTAGAATCATCAGCGTAGGAGTGGATAGGGCTTTGAGTTAGACTTAGAAGATCATTAATGAATAATAGAAAGAGAGTGGGTGATAGGACAGAACCCTGGGGAACACCACTATTGATAGATTTAGGAGAAGAACAATGTCCGTCTACAGTAGCTGCAATAGAACGGTTTGAAAGGAAACTTAAGATGAAGGTACAGAGAGAAGGATAGAAACCGAATGAGGGTAGTTTGGAAATTAAAGATTTGTGCCAGACTCTATCAAAAGCTTTTGATATGTCAAGGACAACAGCAAAAGTTTAACCGAAACCCCTAAAGGAGGATGACCAAGATTCAGTTTGGAAAGCTAGAAGATCGCCAGTAGATCGTCCTTTACGGAAACCATACTGACGATCAGATAGAAGATTGTGAGCAGATAGATGCTTAAGAATCTTCTTATTAAGTATAGATTAAAAAACTTTAGAAAGGCAGGAAGTCAAAGCTATAGGACGGTAGTTTGAAGGAGTAGAACGGTCACCCTTCTTAGGAACAGGTTGGATGTGAGCAAACTTCCAGCAAGAAGGAAAGGTGGAAGTAGATAGACAAAGATGGAAAAGTTTGACCAGGCAAGGTGCAAGCACAGAAGCACAGTTTTTGAGAACAATAGGAGGGACTCCGTCAGGACCGTAAGCCTTCCGAGGATCTAGGCCAGAAAGGGCAAAGAAATAACTTCGCTGAATATGTCTGCCAGTAGCTCAGCTGAAGAAGCCATCTATCATCATTAAAGAAATCTGCAAGCTCAGGCTTCTTCTCTGAGAGGAATGTACACAGCTCCTCCCTTAGGCTGAAAAAGCGTGTGAGCATCCGCCCGCGGGACAACCATTTCACCTCTGTATGTATAAGTAGAGATATATAGTCTGCACCAACTTCCTCACAGAGTGCAGCAAACAGTCTGGAGTTTGTGGCTCTTGCTTTAACGAAGTTTATAATTTATACAGCAGTGTTCATAACTGCGTGAAGCCCAGGCTTCAAGTCTTTTGCAGCGAGCATTTCTCTGTGCAAAAAACAGTGAGTTGCAATGGCACGGGGAGCAACTTCTAATATTCTGGTCACGACTTCTTTATGCCTGCCAGTCATGGCTGTGTACATCAGTACATATTCCGATGCAATTAGTCCAACTGATTCCATTATCCTTCATAAAGTCATCCAGAGTTTGAAACTCGTCCATTCTTGTAGTTGTTGTTCTCATCTCTTTGCAAAACAAAAATTCCTCTCGTAATTCATTCTCCCACATATAGCGCACAAACGCCAGTAGATGTGACATTTTGGACACATCTGTTGATTCATCCAGCTGGATGGCAAAGTCATTGTTACGGAGACGTGCAGTGCATTGTTCCAGTATGTCTTCAGACATTGATGAGATGCGGCGTTTCACAGTCATTTGATATTGGAATTTTTGTTAATGCCTTAGCTTTTTCATCCCCTTGCATTTCCCTGACAATTTCAATTGCAAAAGGCATGATCAATTTTTCACCAATTGTGTGAGGCATTTTCTGTTGGCAAATTTTCTGAGCCACAATATATGAGATCTTAAGCAGTTTTTTATCCATAGTGGTAGTGGCCTTTAACCCGACTTGTGCACTGCGCAGTTCTTTAGCTTTGCGCTCAAAATTTGTTCATGACTTATCCTTGTACTGACAATGCTTTGCCTGGAAGTGCCTAATGAACTTGGAGGGATTCATACTCTCATTGGACAGTACTCTGCAGCAAAGGACGCACTGTGGCTGTTCAAATCCTTCACTTGTACTTACTACAAAGCCATAGTTAAGGTCAATATCATCATATTTCCAATTTTTTTTGTCCATAACATGACCAGAACTAATCTTCCTCTTCCTCTCAACGGATGTGACCTCTGACTCATCATCTGAAGATTTTAGCTCATCACTCTGTTTGTTTGGTAGTTCTTGTTTTGATGAGGACGGTCTAAAAACATATTTGTCCATTTTCTTCACAGACAGGTAAACATCAGTGTGGAAAAAAAAAGAAAAAAAAACCTAGTGTGAAGAAGACTTACATATTTGTTGCACAGTGTCAGTATTATAGTGTTGTCAAATGAAAAACAAGCAAATGAAACAACATTATGCGAAAACTTACAATCCACAAGGACAACCAGTCACGCCACGTGTTCAGTCAGCAGCAGTCGTCAGCAGAAGTTGTCAGCAGAATGAATACAGCTCTCGAGCTGAGCTCTGGGCAACGCGCTGAGTAGCTATTGCATCATGTTATGCCACCCCTGAAGCAACGTTGCCAACAAATATAACTTCCTCACTTTTTTAAAGCATTTAGTGATAGGAACATTATAATATATTATACAAATCATCGCCACATTTTGAGAGACGCAACTAGCCAGGGAAAAACTAGAAAAAAAACTGGACATCTCGATTATGACACATTGTGTAATCATGAATTATAGAAAACTGAGCCATGACAGGATTAACTGTAATATGTTGAATTCCCGTCCTGCGGACCCCTTGATAGGTTTCTGCGGCCCCCTAGGGGTCCGCGGACTCCTGGTTGAGAAACACTGCCCTAGTCTATCACCACGTGATGACACCCCCCCCCCGACTCCCTCACCACGTGGTGATACCCCCCCCCCCCCCCGTTTAACCACTCACATCGCCACCACCACCTAAAACGCCTTCTCTATCCCCCACCACTAACAACACCCCCTTCTTTATCACAACCCCCTCCCGTTCCCCCCCTTATCCAGCCCCCCCCCCAGTTTCTCCCACCTAAATCTCTACCCCCCCCTTCCTTCTCCATCCCCAACACCCACCCCCGTGTGGGGCATGTTGCTAGCTCTTGACGCTATCGTGATACGTTCATGGCACCGTCATGGCACTGTCGTGGTTATCGTAGCTCTATCGTGACGACAAAAATGACCGTTTATTTTCCATTCGTGGCTTAGTCTTACAACTATCATGACTCCATCGTGACCATCTTACGACCGTCATGACACTTATTTACAGGCAGCGTGACATTCTTATGAGGCTATCGTGGTCTGCGTTTATCGTGGTCAAATCTCACGTTAGTGTCAATAATTGAATCGGTGGCGCTATCGTGGTTCGATTATGGAATGTGTGAAGGGAGCTTTAGTAGTAACTAGGGTTTCCTTCTCGGGATCTCGTCATCCCGGGATCCCGGGATCCAGGGCGTAAGTGGTTATGGTTTTTTTCCCGAGAAATTGGTTCAAATCCCGGGATTCTTATTGTTGTTCCTTATCTCAGATTTGCACTTATTTTATGTTATTATCTTTTATTTTTTTCCACTTTTTTTTGGTAATTCGTATTTCTTTAGGTTTTTGTAGAATGTGGATTCCAAATTCCTGACCACCTTGGAGACACGCCCAACATTCTTGATCTTTTCCTAACTACTAACCCTTCTGCTTACTCTGTGAAACTATTCTCTCCGTTGGGTTCCTCCGATCACAATCTTATTTCTGTAACCTGTCCTATCGCTCCGGTACCGCCTCGGGACCCACTTAAGCGGAGGTGCTTCTGGCACTTTAACTCAGCTAAGTGGGAAGACCTAAGGCAGTACTACATTGATTTTCCATGGAATGATTACTACTTCCATGTCAAAGACCCATCTTTTTGTGCAGAGCGCATAACTGAGGTCATAGTCTCTGGCATGGAGGCGTACATTCCACACACTTTCTCTAATCCTAAAGCTCGTCAACCTTGGTTTAACTCTGCTTGTTCTCATGCTGTCAGAGATAGAGAGGTGGTTCACAAACGGTACCGTAAGCATCCATCTCCTGAAACTCATGCCCTTTATATTTCTGCCCGTAATCATGCCAGATCTTTACTTCAACTTACCAAAAACTCTTTCATTCATAGAAAATGTCAAAAAATTTCTTAATCAAATTTCTCTCGTGACGTCTGCCATCTAGCAAATAACATCTCTAACAATTTTTCTTCTGCATCTTTCCCTCCTATACTTCACCCAGATGGCTCCACAGCTGGCTCATATAGTTCTAAAGCTAAACTCTTCGCTCAAACCTTTGCTAAAAATTCCACTCTGGTTGATGAAGGGCTTGTTCCTCCTTCTCCTCCACCCTCTGACTATATTATGCCTGTCATTACGATCCTTCGTAATGATGTTTTCTTTGCCCTTTCTGGCCTAGATCCTCGGAAGGCTTACGGTCCTGAGTCCCTCCTATTGTTCTCAAAAACTGTGCTTCTGTGCTTGCACCCTGCCTGGTCAAAATTTTCCGTCTTTGTCTATTTACTTCCACCTTTCCTTCTTGCTGGAAGTTTGTTCACATCCAACTTGTTCCTAATACCCTACCTATAAGAAGGGTGACCGTTCTAATCCTTCAAACTACCGTCCTATAGCTTTGACTTCATGCCTTTCTAAAGTTTTTGAATCTATACTTAATAAGAAGATTCTTAAGCATCTATCTGCTCACAATCTTCTATCTGATCGTCAGTAC
>JACEEZ010005070.1:57500-102500 GCA_016584305.1 Chionoecetes opilio
TTGTGGGCGCCCCCTTGTCCTCCTCCACGCCGGATTGTCTCCTACAGATACAACCCGATGGGAAGGATCAGTTTCAGGGTAGCGTGCCACATGCCCATATAGCCGAAGTTGGCGCTGACGGACTATGCAGGTAATAGGCCTCGATTCAGTCTCACGGTGCAATCGCTGATTTGACACGTAATCATCCCAGCGATACCCCATGATTCTGCGAAAACAGTTATTACCAAAGGCATTGATTCGTCTCTTCAAGTCACTATTTAGTGTCCATATCTCACAACCATAGAGTAAGACAGGGATCACAAGCGACTTGAAGATCCGGATCTTTGTCCTCCTGCACAGGTACCGACAACGCCAAATACTCCCGCTGAGCGAGTCCATAACACCGTGGGCTATGCCAATCCGCCGTAAGGCTTCTTGACGTGAACCGCCGTCATTATGGACTGCGCTACCAAGGTATGTAAAACTTTCCAAGATCTCAATGTCCTCGCCACACGTATGAACAGACTGTACTGCTTCATCTAGTAAGTCTCCAAACACCTGGACCTTGGTCTTGAGCCAGGAGACCTCAAGTCACAAAGGCTTTGCCTCCTCGTGCAGCGCCTCGAGAGCCATCACCAGGACCTCCAGCGACTCAGCAAAGATTACTGCATCATCGGCAAAAACAAGATCAGTGATCTTGGTGTTGCCGACGGATGCTCCACAATCACTTTGATCTACAACCTTGTCCAATACCCAGTCCATACAAGCGTTGAAAAGTGATGGGGCAAGGACGCACCCTTGCCTCACTCCTGTATTCACAGGAAAGAAGCTGGATACACCTGCCCCACACTTCACAGCACGCTCATACTGAGTGTATATATATATATATATATATATATATATAATATTATATATATATATATATATATATATATATATATATATAATATATATATATATATAATCACAACTGTTGCCATAGCAACCAATTGATGAAATATTCGGGCGGAGGTATGCGCTCCTACCGTGGTTCGGACGAGGCCACATTAAATCCAATGACCCCTCTGCTATACGGAGGTAATCTTACCCTTTTTTACGCTGCTGCAAAACTTTATACTCCTACAATCCACTCCGTTCCGCTCGCCTTCCCCTCTCTATCAGTGGTTCGGATCCCACGAAAAACTGTAGGTCCCTCCGCTCTACGGAGTCCTTCTTCCCCTGTCCAATCTCTGAAAAAAAAAAAAAAAAAACAAAAAACTTTTAATCTCAGACTTCTTTCACTAAATTTTTCACAATTTCCTTCCTCCTGTTTGTATATGTTAGAACGCGAGAGATGTAGTGGAGAAATGACGCCAGCCGTCCGTGCGGGATGCCGTGGCGTTTGGGGGTGTGCGCGCGTACATGGCAGTGACAGAAAAAAGCAAAACAAACCCAAAACAAGACAAGAAACAAACAACAACAACAACAAAAACAAGATAAGAAGAAAGAAGAGAAGAAGAAAGAAGAACGAAGAGAAGAAGAAAACAAGTCAAATCTGAAGAAAGAAAAAAAGAACAAAAACCAAAACTGAAGAACTGGTGGGCGGCGGGGGTGGGCGCGGGGTTGTCCTGGGTGTGTCCGGAGCACCATCTTCCGAGGCCCATGTCCTGCCAAGCCGCCCCAGAGTGGTTTCTGTTTGCTCGTGCGAGATGGGAAAGCGTGTCGTTAGGTCGAGATCGACTCACAACAAAAACATACAAACACATACAGCACCTGGGTCAAGCCCCGGAGACTTTTTCTCTTACTAGCCTCCTTTCTCTCACCCATCTATTCTTCTCCCTGTCCCCACTTCCCCATCTCCTGCTTTCTTTTTTTATATTCTATATGAGCTCTACTGAGTGCCCCCCCCCCCCTAGTTAGTAGCTGTTTTTGTTGCTGATGTTATCAGTATTGTTATCAGCAATAGTATTGTGATAATTATTGGTACGATGATCATTATAATTATCGCTAATATTTATATTCATATTATTTCAACTATTATCACTACGATGATTACTACCACTACTACTACTACTACTGCTACTTCTACTACATACTACTACTACTACTACTATACTACTACTACTACTTATATCACTTCTGATGCTGCTATGTCTTACAGCTTCTTTTCTATTTTACTTAATAAGTAAAAGTTAAAAGAAAGCTTTCTAAATTGTTATAAAATTTCATTCCATCCAGAGGTGCTTGCTGTGACATAATATGCACATACTACTTCACGTCTTTTTGCAGGTAAGATGTGGCGCCAAGGAAGGTGACTTTAGTGTGCTCGTGTGGAAGCGCTGGTGATGCAAAGTGTTCAGAAAATTCCTGGTCCTCCATGTCGATGTGAGGGACCAATGTATGTTATGTGAAGGAAAGAAATCAATGAAAATAGTGGTAATCCAAGCATATATCTAGAAAAAATACATTCACATTTCTTGTTATCAAAAGACACGGCGTAACGAAACAACTTTATCATAGTGAACAGATGATTAATCGTTGTCCAGAAACCTGAGAGTGGCGGCCGCGGAAGGGCGTCACGAGGGGCGTGGCGAAAGTTGACCGTCCAGACGCCCCCGACGAGGGATGAGGGCAAGGGTACGCCGGGACGCTGCCTCCCTCCCTCATCCCTGTCTGTGCCGGTAACGCAGTGGGTGCCACCCACGCCTTTCCCCCCACCACCACCGCCGCCGCCATCAACATCGTCACAGCGACAACCTTGGCGCCCGTCTTGTAAGGTAGGAATGTGAATTTTCATTGCTTTTCTTTTTCTATAATGCCCTGATTGTATTTTTTTTTCTGATTATTTTTCTTCTCTTATAATGGTCTCATTGCATAACTTGTTATATATAATGAAAAAATGAATATGCCCATATCTGTTTACTCCTGAATCGAGGGAGAGCAAGATGAATGAATGAGTGAGAGTGAGTGAGTGATTAGATCAGTGGTTCTTAACCTGGGGGGTCGTAAGCCAAGAGAGAAGAAGGAAGAACCGTCAAATATTTAACTTTAAGCTCGGCCTTCGCTTTAACATGAAGATTGCTCACAAGGATGAGCGAAGAAAGTCGGTACAGAGCAGAAAGTGTAGGTGAAAATCTCTACCGTAATGTTTAGCAATGTTTCACTAACTCTGTTTACTTTTATGCAATATTAATTCTTGTTATTATTATTATTGTTATTATTGTCTTATTATAATTTTCATTATCATTAATGTTAATATTATTATTAGTTTATCAAAATTACTATTATTACTATTATCTGTATAAGTATAGTTAGTATTATCATAATTTTCATTATAATGTTATTTTTTTGTTATTATTATTATTTTTATCATCATTATTATAGTATTAATGTTATTATTACTATTATTAATATTATCAATATCATTATTAGGTATTATTAATATTATATTTTTTTGTATTATTATTATACGGCCAGAGCGTTATCTATTTTTAGATATATTCAAGTGTTTGTGGGCCCTTCAGACCCATGTATTGATGTTTGTAGTAGTAGTATATATTAGACAACATGTGATTGCAAACTCCAATCGTGTTGTTGCTGTCGTTGGTCACTGGTCAAAGTGCCTCGGGGTAGACCACGTTCCGTGTGATTCCAACCCTTGACAGGCTGACGTAGAGTTGGCCGTGCGTGCACTGCGTAGTGTATATTTGAATATCGACCCCAAGCACACACACAAACACACACACACATGCATGCACACACACACACACACACACACACACACACACACACACACACACACACACACACACACACACACACACACACACACACACACACATATATATACACATATACACACACACATACACACACACACTCACACACGCACACAAACGTTAAGTCCATGAGTCTACTGAGTTTGTGGAATGCGGCAAGACGTTATCGCAGAGTTTTTCCTGTAATATAATACTCCTAGAAGTATTTTTAGCCCAAAATCCAACTTCAAAATTATTCAATCGACATAGGACCAAGCCGCTTACCATCTACGATTTATTTGCGATTTTTTGAGCCTACTTTCATCAACATTGAATTTACAGTTTCGGCTACCCAAAACAGACAGACACACAGACAGACAGACACACGGCTACTCCTATAGTAGGTATATTAGATTATCATATATATTTTTAATAAAGCTCTCTCTCGCTCCCACTGCTACCGCACCCTAACTATTATCAATGTTTGCCCTAATTATTATTATCCCTTCGCTTGAAGCGAAGACCGCTGCACACCAGAAGCTACGCGAGCTACGCTACGTATGTGTGCTAGCTATGCACGCTACTTCGTCCGTAGTACACCAGAAGACACCTATCTCAAGTTATGCCCTCAGTTACATGCTACTACTGTATTCAAGATGGCCAGTTGTGCTCTGTGGTGTGGTGATGAGTCAGATGAAGACATTATGTTGCCGACTCTTGAATTGTCAAAGAAGAGAAGAAAGTGGGTACACGAAACAAACTTGAGAAGACAACATTTTGGCGAGTACCATCATCTGGTACAGGACTTTGCTGCGATGAGGAAAAATTCAAACAACATTTTCGATTTGCGCCTTCACAGTTCAAGTACGTTTAGCATCTGATTGAAAAGGATATAAGAAACCCATACCCATATATTATAAAATCAGAAGTACTTCTTCATTATCTCAAGTTCCTCCATCTTCAGCTGTTTCCACCACAGGTGCAAAATCACGGGAGAGACAGCGTGTGATAGCCTGCCTTGACAGATGACGCGACTCTCCCCACCTCACCACATCAATCATCAGACTGAGAAGAAACGCTCTACTAAGCATGCGCAACCAAAGCCATGCCGGGAAATATCACTCGCCAGGAAATCTAAAGCTATGTGGCCTCGACACATAGCGCGTGGCCTAAGTAGCATAGCTTCTGGTCTGCGGTACCTAACTGAATAACCACTAAAACAATTCAAAGACATGTAGCACACATGCGTAGCATAGCGCGTAGCTTCTGGTGTGCCACGGCCCTTAAACGTGACCTAACTACGTAGTTCTGCTGGGTATATGCAAGGAGTTAATGAATATTTGTGTGCATTATAGAAGTGTTAATAACAAGCATTTTTCAGTTTTTCTTTCGGATTCAGGATTATTTTGAAATATCTTGGTTGAAAAAGTGAAGGGTGTGTGGAGACAAGGATTAACTACTAAAGGAGGCGTGGTGGTAAAAGGGTTAAGACACACTAGATTATATGCAGCAGAAAGCACCGACTAGTATCCGCAAACATTTACGCTCCCCACTTTCCCCTCCCTCTCCCAAAAAATGGACTTTCACGTCGTTTGTGCTTCAAAAGGAGTGAGTCTACCAGCCCCCTTTTCCAGTCAGGAGGAAAGGTACCCGATTGCCACACGGCAGTCAGGACAGCATGCAACCCGCGAATCATGGCCTCACCCCCAGCTTTGAGGAGCTCCACACTGATATTACAGACACTAGCTGCCTTTCCACCCCTCAACTTTGCTACAGCCTCTCTGACTTCGTCAAGAGAGGGTGCAGTTTCGTCAATGGGAGGATCGGCATCCACTGTCCTTAATCCAGAGCTAGCAGTAATCACAAAAAGTCATGACCTACCGTTGGTGAGCTGCTTGCCCAGAGGGATGAGAAGAGGCACCAGCACGTTGACCGCCATGTCTCTGCCGTGCCGGGAGACCTAGAAAGAAAGTCAGTTATTACGGCACTGGATAGATATTATATGTATGTGTATGATGAAACATGTATGTTATCAGCATGTGATCATTTTGGAGGTGTATGTACGTGTGTCTGCCTCTTTCAGCAACACATCATTGTTATTGTGTTGCTCGAACAGACACTACCTCCTTGATAATGTTGATGTGGACATAATGGTGTTGTTCCCTCGCTGCTTGCATTCTTGAGAATGCAAAGTCAGACGTTGTGTGTGCCTGTGGTTAATTGCCACTTATCTTAGTTGATAAGCATTGCACACCTGGATATACACTGTTAACTTTGGGTGTGTTTGAGTCATTACCATGTGAGCATCGAGCGGACCTTCTTATTCCATGCACTCAGCAGTTCCTGCGTAAACAACTATACAACAATGAAACCTTTTCTATATAACACGCCAAGAGTCCGGAAGGGGGGCAGAAGCCATCGGAGACGCGACCCAGGCACTCCTAGAGAAGACTCCTCTGAGAGTCTATGTGTACACACACACCTGTGTGTGTGTGTGTACTTGTCACGTAAATAATTGTTCTGGCCTGTCTGAAACACTTAAGCTTCCTTGGCTATTTGTAAGAACCCGTGACTTTGTATTGTTCAAACCTTGCAGTATATATATATATATATAATATATATATATGTAATATGTATATGTATATGTATATGTATATTATATATATATATGTATATATATATATATATATATATATATATATATATATGTATATGTATATATGTATATTATATATGTATATTGTATAATTGTATATATTATATATGTATATAATATATTATATATTATTGTATATGTATAATATATGTATATGTAATATTATATAGTGTATATATATATATATGTATATGTATATATATGTATATGTATATATATATATGTTATATATATATATGTGTGTATATATATATAATATATATATATATATATATATATTATATATATATATATACCCTCACAAAAATCGCAATAACTCCGTAGTGCACACCTCTACAACATGACAACCGGCATATTCTTGACCCTGAAGCTCCCATCTTTCCGCTCATATAGGCTTGAGGTATATAGGATAATGCGTGAACTGGAACACAAAATAAGCCACTTTTTTAATATCGGAGCTCACACTATAAGCCTCAACCGCCATGGTAATAAAATAATGATATGTATAATGATGGTAATTACGACTACAATAATGATAGTGATGATAGTGATGACAAAATACTACTACTATCTCTCTCTACTAATAATAATTATATTAACAGTAATATGAATAATAGTAATAATAATGGTAATATTAATAGTAATATTGATAGAAATTATAATAGTAATAATAGGTAAAGATGGGGGCATATGCTAAGCTGCATGTGACCTCAGTGCTCATCTCCGTCGCATTTGCCCTTGAGCTTGTGGTGGGTGACAACCCGCTACCCCGGGACACAGGGCTAATGTGACATTTGGGTTACCACAGTAATAGCAACAATGGTAATGATAAAATTGCTAAAAATAACTTTTTTTATTATTTTTTTTATTTTTTACGTTGTAGCTTATAGCGCCTGTATATGGAGAGTCTTGATGTTGGTCGATCTCGCCCGTTGGTGGCGCAGGCTGGAGTTTTATAGTGACACCTGTAGTCTAATAATGATAATACTCAAATATTATGATAATAATGATGCTACTACCACCACTACTACTACAACCACCACCACAGCCACGAACGGCAACTGGCTTATGCCTAGTGCCTTTTTCCTAATAATTTAATTACAAAACCTATAATATTACCGAAATCAAGGTCGTGTGAGTGATAAAATCCACCTCAACATAATTATCTACAGATGTTTTATGATATCTCCTTTGTAAGAGTATTCAAAGGAGTGTTGTGTTGCATGTTGTTTAGCGATTCCACACTCAAGTTATGCCTCGCGTGTCTGGATGCCGCTGAAACTTTTTGGTAACTTTCTTTTGCAGGTCTTGTAGTCACTCTCCTGTGAGTATTATTGCTGCCACATGAGTTCTAGGCTGGAGGGTCATGTAGGGTCGTCGAGTAAGATTATTGCTGCCACATGAGGTCTATGCTGGAAGGTCGTGTAGAGTCGTCGATTAAGATTATTGCTGCCACATAAGATCTAGGCTGGAGGGTCATGTTGGGTCGTGGCTGCGTATGCAGTGAGAGGATGGCCAGCACAGGACGTGCTGGTTGTGCCCTTTGAGGCGTGTGGCTCGTCGTCATTAGGCAGCCGTCGTGGAGGTGACGTGCGACGTGACGTTTTGATTGCGTTGAACTTTTTTTCTTCTTCTTAACGCTTAGCCTATAACGCTTGTCGGCTTTTTATTATCATAATTTTTTTCTATTTATATATATCATATCATTTTTTTCTATATTTATCTATTTATTATTTATCTATTTTGATTCATTCATTATATATATATACATATATATATATATATATATATATATATATATATACATATATATATACATATATATATACATATATATATATATACATATATATATATATTGATATATATAGAGAGAGAGAGAGAGATAGATAGAGAGATAGAGAGATATGTATATATATAGATATATACGTATAGATATATATATATAGATATATATATATATTAGATATATATATATATATATATATATATATTATATATATATTTTATATATATTTTTTTTTTTTCTTCTTCTTCTTCGGTTGAGTTGAGACTTCACACAAACAAGGTCGAGTGGACTGGTGGTATTTTTTTCTTGTATGACCTGCGAGGTTACGCGCTGCTAACATTGACGCGGCTGTGACAGATAGAGAGGCGTAGCAGCACTTTCAGTGTGCACATTCCAAACACACGCACCGATGAGATCTTGGTCCATGGAAAGTTTCTGCGCTATTTTTCGAGTGTGATCTAAGAGAAACGGAAGAATCTACGGCAAGGTGTATTAGTTAATCGCCACTGACATATCCCCATGAAGTAAGGTTTAGCGAGTCTTGATTTTGCTGCAGATAACGACCCTTAACGCCTAACTCCTACGGATAACACGCTTTTGACCTTCCTGCGTGGCTGCTTCAAGCGTGTGAGCGATGGTGACAATCTCCTGGGTCTATAGAACTACTAGTAGCGGCACGAAGGCGTTTCCCACAGATTTACGGAATACTGAAGGAGCAAGAAAACTAGAAAAAGAGTCAGATGGATATCTATGGTTTCGGAACGCACCGCAATCTATTATATGGTGTATGTCGTGTTGTGGTACCGAATGCTACCACCACCACTAGCACCACCACCCCACCACCACCACCACCACCACACCACCACCACCACCACCATCATTGCCATCCTTCAGAAGCGAACAGCAACCCTCTTTGTCCCTGTGTGATGCAGAGAGACAACCACACACGCCCACATGCACACATTATTCTCTCTCTCTCTCTCTCTCTCTCTCTCTCTCTCTCTCTCTCTCTCTCTCTCTCTCTCTCTCTCTCTCTCTCTCTCTCTCTCTCTCTCTCTCTCTCTCTCTCTCTCTCTCTCTCTCTCTCTCTCTCTCTCTCTCAAATGATAAGAGAGAAGGAGTTTATCAGATGAAGGAACAGGAGACATTCAGTAGAGGGAACCGGAAGTATTATTTGAACCTGAGTTTTCGAGGATGTTTTCAAGTCCAATTTTAGCAAATTTAAAGGATTTTTAACATTTTATTTTCATATCACGTACACACACTATTTCTTATTTCTCTGGTAGTTTAAGTTGTTATGGTCAGTTTTGTGTTTTCCTCCTCTTCCTCCCTCTCCTCTTTCTCCTTTTCGTCTTCCTCTTTCTCTTCCATTGTGTATATATTATTGGAACGTCATTTTTAACATCACTTGAAATCCTTATTCTGCTCTTGCATATCAATGACGTCAGTTTGTACACCAACTAGTTTCGCAGCAAAATGAGCCGTAATGATGCCCACTATTCATTATGATTAATTGCAGCATTTTGTCATCTTCCTCGTATGTGGGATGGATGTATTTGAGAGAGAGAGAGAGAGAGAGAGAGAGAGAGAGAGAGAGAGAGAGAGAGAGAGAGAGAGAGAGAGAGAGAGAGAGAGAGAGAGAGAGAGAGAGAGAGCCACAAACTATAAGTTCTAGATTAGTTATCCACGAGCTAAATATAGATAAATACTGTAGATGATCTCAAGTCAAGAGTACCTCTAAATAACAATGGAAACACAGCGGTATTCTTTTGTGGAATCACTACTCGCAAGCTCAGGTAAAATAATAAAGCTTTTTAACCTAGTGAAAATTATCCACTAAAATCGCTCTCTAATAGGGAGAATGGTATGGTGGGATACGCCTCCCCTGTCAAAAAGGGAGATGAGTAAAAGTTCCACCTATGTATATATTATTATAAAATTGGGTATAAATTAAGATACATTAAATATAATAATATGATTCTGGTGGTATTCACTAGTACCACAATTAATCAAAAGGTTAACATAATATAAGAGTTGTGAGGAAAATATTGGAACCTCCACGTGTAGGAGGAAACATTATTGGAACGTACACGTGTATAGCTCCAGCCGTCTTGATAAGGGTTCTCGGTCAAGACAGCATTCACGCATTAGACCCTACACGATTAAGGTGTAGTACATTTTTTTTCCCCTTTAATTATACACTTAAGTGTAGTCAGGGCCAATCATATTACTATGAGTGAGCCAGCGTAACCGATCAATCGGTTAAACCAAGGACGAAGTGGTAAAAACACCACAACAGTGCCGCCGCACTGCCGCGCCAGGAACTGTGGAAAGTTACCCTCGGCCTACCACCATCGCCGCCATTACGTGCACCTACCACAATTACCAGCGCCCTACTGCGACTACCACCACTCTCTCAAATAATAACACTGGGGAACAATTTGAAGAAAAAAAAATTGTTGAGTTAGATTTTTGAGCTTATTTAGAAAAAAAATTTGGGCATGCTGTTTCCCAAATCTGTAGTCAGTTTTTTTCTAGCACGTCAAGTTTTTTCTCCACAGCTTACCCTCCAGATAAGCAAAATTCCACTTGTGAGCTGTGGGTAAAACTTGCCAGCTGATTACGATTTGACTCATCGAGAGCTATGTGGCAACTTGTTTGTGCAGTTACAATTGAGACAGTGCGGTAGAGGTGTGTGCAGCTCCCAAATAGGTCAGTACTATCAATATCTGAAAATAGAAGCTAGGATAGTAGGAATTAGAGGATTTGTTATGGCTTTTCTCTTAACCTGTAACAAATATCATTGTAATTTTCTATTTCGTTTTATGCTGTTTTTTTTGTTTTTTCAAAGTTTTGTAACTATTCCAGCTAGTGTTTTATTTACATAGGTATATATTTTTCCTTTTGTTTCAGATCATGTCTGCTCCTGCTACGTCTCGTCGTAAATGCCTAAACAACCCTGACTCCTTCTGCTATATATGTGGAGTTTCCACCATTCCAAGTCAGAGGGCAAGCATCAGGTATTTGTCAAACAAGCATATTTCGCATATTTTAAAGTGAAACTCGGTGATCAAGAAAAGCTATGGGCCCCTCACAAAGTGTGCAAGCAGTGTGTCGAGAGATTACGGATGTGGACCAAAGGAACACGTGAAAAGTTGGCATTTGGTATCCCCATGGTTTGGCGAGAGCAAAAAGATCATTCCACAGACTGTTACTTTTGTTTAGTGAAAACATCAGGTTTTAAAACAAGAAAAATAAAAGTAAAATAGAATATCCTAATCTACCGTCAGCTATAAGATCAATGCCTCATTCAGCTGAAATTCCAGTCCCAGTTTTCGAACAACTACCTCCTCTAGAAGATCTGAGTGATGTTGAAGAACGCAGTGACAGCAATGATGCAGATTTTGGGACATTCACGAGGGATTCAGTCGTAGGGGATTTGTCAGCACGAGTTGAATGATTTAGCACGTGATTTGGGCCTATCCTAAAAAGCTTCAGAAATACTAGCATCAAGACCTGAACGAAAAAAAACATACTTGAACAAGGAGTGAAGGTATCATATTTTCGAACCAGAGAAAGTACATTTCTGCAGTACTTTCGAAGTGCAAACGGTTTTGTTTTGCCATACATTCCCGGTTTACTGAAGGAATTAGGGCTTTCAATCTACAATCCCAAAAGAATGGCGATTGTTTATTGATAGCTCAAAGCGGAGCTTGAAGTGTGTCCTTCTACACAATGGCAATTTGTTTGGCGCAGTCCCTATTGGGGATTCGGTCTGTCTTCGTGGGAAAAATATGGAGATTAAAGAGAGTTCATGAGTTATTGCAATATGACAAACACAAATTTGGGTCATCTGTGTTGACCTTAAAATGGTGTCCTTCCTTCTTGGTCAACAACGTGGATACACAAAGTATCCCGCTTTCTCTTATGTGGGATAGCAGAGCTCGAGAGAAGCATTGGGTTCAGACGAATTGGCCTCCGAGATCTGAATCTTAAACCTGGAGATCCTAACATTGTACATTAGCCACTTGTTGACAGGAAGAGAATAATATTCCCACCTCTGCACATAAAACTAGGTCCATGAAACAATTTGTAAAAGCATTGTCAATGATGGCGACTGTTTGAAGTACATCATCTTGGCATTTCCTGGACTGTCAATTGAAAAAATCAAAGGCCGGTGTGTTTGATGGTCCACAAATTCGACAGCTCATCAAAGATGAACATTTCAAAAGGTACTATGTCAGACCTTGAAAGAATGCTTGGCTATCATTCAAAGACGTCGTCAAGAACTTCTTGGAAATACAAGTGCAAAGTAATTCACAGAAATTGTTCAGAAAAATATTGGAGAGCTACAAAGCGCTTGGTTGCAAAAATGAGTATTAAAGTACATTTTTTGCATAGCCATCTTGCCAACTTTCCGGAAAATTTTTGGTGCTGCTAGCGACGAGCAAGGTGAACGATTTCACCAAGATTTGAAGGTTATGGAAGAACGTTACCAGGGTAGATGGGATGTGCATATGATGGCTGACTATTGTTGGAGCATCAAACGCGATAGTCCTCAAGTTGAACACTCCAGACAAAGCTACAAACGTTAATTTGTACCTTAACCTGACACAAATTATAAACCTTATCCTTTCTAAAAACATGATAATGTTAAATAAACATCTAAATTTATGCCTATTTCTTTCATTTTCATTTTATGTTAACATTTGCAACTTTTTTTAAAATAAGCACTGTTTCTGTTATGTACAGTATTTTTCATATTTTTTAAGAAAACGAAAAACCCACAGTTCAAAAACTTGGGCGTGATAGAAAAAAACTGAGATCAGTTTTGGATTCAGCACCCAAAAATTACTTAATAACAAGTGTCAGACCTAACTCAAAAAAATTTGTTCCCCAGTGTAATTAATCAAGCCTTCAAATCATCAACCCATCTACCACTGCTGAGTATACCTTAGTTAGCGTCTAAATAGGGTATCATTGCAGTCTAGGTAGTTCTTGGGTTAAGAGCAAGGTGAATTCACATCTGTGGGAATTTATTTCACATACATATTTAATTTGAAGTCCTTACCTAATCATCAAACCCATGTTCTATCTCCCGACAAATTATCCAGCTAAACAACTAAAAAAGGATATTTATCGGTGGATAGGGGTTGAAATACGGATCAGGTGGTGATTAATACTGCATGTCCGGTGATCCGATGTGGTCGCGCGTGATCAGAGCCCGTGATTGACAAGAGGCGGAGGGCTGGAGACTTAGTGTTTCGATACGGGCGTCAGAAGGTCTTCATAACCAGGTTATCCATGACGCACGGCTATTATCAGTGTGTTGTATTTTAACACGGTCCTATTGGTTTACACTTATATGTACAATTAACTATGTACAAAATCTCTTCATATTAATCAGAGAAGAGATGTTAGTCCCATGAGGGCTGGAATGATACTGTACTTGTACTTATATACTACAAGCACGTATATATAATGTTACTCCTGGGGATGGCTGGAGTGTACTCGTACTTGTACTTATATACTACAAGCACGTATTAGATGTTTCTCCCATGAGGGTGTGGATTGTACTGATTCTCCGAGAGTGGCGACGAGCCCGGCTACCTGGTCCTAAGCCACGTATTTTATTCCCTATGGCCTAGAATCTAATGACGATAGCCAATGACCGCGCCCAAATCAAGGGCTAATTCTATAAGGTGCAACGTTATTAACCACTGGGAATATTAATTTATCCTGTCCCCAGTACTTACCATTTACTTAAATTACCTTAATATTACCCATTACCATTATAATTATATACATCCCTATACGCACTCCCCCTATGACGAGCGGAAAATACCTCGCTCACAAGAGGGGGGAAACAAAACCACCACTCTACCAATTATGAGAGGGTGGTTGATGGATAATTTCCACAACATCAATTATTACTATAATTTCAACAGTTTGGTGCCCCGAGTAAGGATTATCTTTGGGAATGTACAAGGTGGCCATTGTGGGGCACAGTTTATGCCCCCAGCGACTGGCGGTGGAAGGTGTGGAATTTAGGTCTTTCGGGCACCCGGCGGTCGTGCTGATTTATTTGATACAGACGCACGTCTCAATTAAGTACTTCAGTGGCCTCAGACCTCACAGTTTCTCTTTCTGGGGGGTAACGATATAGATGACAATTGTAGCCCAGATTCATCATAAATACATAAAAAATATAGTTAAGAAAATAGAAAAGATATGTGGCCCGTCAGGGAGGATTGGTTTAAAGAGGCTAGAAAGACCAACCGCTCTCCTAGACATCACCTGGTAAGCCAACCAGTTATGATAGGGCAAGGAGGCTATAAATAGGGGTTTGAAAAGGAAATTGAAAGGTTTTGCAATTTGTACATTTTTAACGCACACCTTGCGAGGGGGAAGGGGTTTTCCCGAGATGGGGTGGGGGGAAGGACAAGGCCCAGGTTGTTTTTTTGAAAAGGGCCCAAATTTTAAAAATTTTATTAAAATGTCAGGGAAAGGGGGGTGGGATGGGTATCCAAGCACTAAGAAGGGTTTCTGTCGGGTTTTAAAAAAACTATATAAAACCAGTTTCCCCCCGCCCCCCTTTGGGAAAAAACCTTTCTTGGCCGCCGTACTCGCCCCTGTTAAATTTCCCCCCGGTCACAAAAACAGGGCCCGGGACCCCGGCCCGCATTTGGTTAAATTTCCATCCGGGGCCAAAAAAAATGTTTTCGAAGTTTGTAGGGGGGTTTTAAAAAAATTGGGGGGTGGTTATAGGGCCCGGCTTTCCGGGGATTTGGGAGGCCGGTCGACGTCACATCCACCCTTGAATTATATAATTAAATTAGGGAACCCTAACCGTAAAATTTTATCCAACCTTTTTTTAATTTTTTTTATTTATTTTCATTTCATCTAATCATCCAAATTAAAATCATGGGGGAAGGGGCTAAAGCATTGCGGCTTTAATTTGGATGGCTTTAAAAGAATATATAAAAAGGGGAGGATAGGGGCTGAGACTATCCCTTTTTGACAAAATTTTGTTTAAATACAGGTTGCTAATGCCCAAAAAAATTTAAAAAGGGATAATTAGAAAAAGGCTTACTTTCCAAACATTGAAGCGGGGGATAAAGGGAAATTAAATTAATTTTTGGGGGGGCCCAAAAATGATCAAGAATGTACAAAAAACATGGAAACGGTTTTTCCCAAAAATTAGAACTTAAATGCGTGATCCCAAAAAACCCCCGCCAAAGGGCCCTTTTTACCCCAAATTAAAATTTCCCCGATTTGTCAATGCCCCCCTTTTTTAAGGGGAAAATTTTGGGATTCTTTCGGGGGTAATTTTTAAATTGGTTTTTTTTGATGATTTGGACTGATTTTAAAAAAGGTGGGATAAATTAAAACCCATTTTTAGAAACAGTTGAGAGGGTTTTTTTCCTATTTAAAAGTTTATAAAAAATCATATAAAATTTCCAATTATAATGTGGCACTCAAAAATTCTTAGAGGGTAATTTTTGAAAATAAAATCAGATAATAAAAAAAATTTCTTCCGGGGGGGTTAAAGGATTTTACTTTAGGGCCCCTTTTTTCACAATCACAGAGAATTGGGGAAAAGTCAGAATAAAATTTAAATTGCACCCCTAAGAGCCATTGAAACTCATAAACCCTTTTACAGCCAAAAATTGGATGGTCCCGTATCATGATTTTTTAGAAAAAAAATACCAAACCAAGGGTTTTCGAGAAAGCTAAACAGGGGGTTTAAAATAGAATGTACTTTACGGCAAGCAAATTAGAGGAAGGATTATTACAAAAGTGCAAACATTTTGCCCCCGGTAAATTTAGCAAAGGAAAAACAAAACCCCCCCGGGAGGGTTGAGTAAAATTTGACCCAAAGGTAATCAAGCGATTTTCAGCCCCCTTTAAAGTTTAAAGAGGGGCCCTCATTGGTGGGGAGTTATTCCGTCCTACCAAAAATTACGATTGGGGAAAAAAACCCGGGTAGATAACTTTTTTAAATTAGAACCCGCCGGTAAAAACCCCCAAGGGCCTATTAAGGAACAGGTTTCCCCCCCTAAATAAGGGGGTTTTTTACCAGTGAAGGGGCAGAAAAAAATGGGCCTTTTGCGAGGGAAGGGGAACTCCAAACCCTCCACTTGAAATATTACCTCAATAGTACCACTTTGGGCTTTAAAAGGGTTTAAAGGGCCCGGGGAAAAAGGGCCCAACCTGCCTTAGTGTTTAAAAGGAAAAAAAAGGGGCCCGTCCTATTTAGTCTGGGGGGATTGTAAAAAGTGTAGAAAATCCAAATTTATCATAACCCTTTTGTCCTAAGGGGGATGTGAGAAAAGACCCTACGGTTGTTAAAATGGCAGTAACTAGTTTTTGAGTAGGTTTCCCCTGCCCCACGGCAGGAATTGAAAGTTACCCACAATGGTAATTTAGCCTTTTAAAACAATTTTTGGGGAAGGGGGTTTACAAAGGGTCATTTATTGGGGAGATTTGTTGATTTTATTTCCCAAATCCCTATAAAAATTGCAGGGGAATCAACCCAAATTTTTGGGCCCCTTTTTGGACCAAAAAAAGAAGCCTTTAAAGTTTTGACATTCTTCCCCACTAGTCCCAAAGGGGAAAAATTATAAATTTTAGGGTAGCTGCTGTAGTTTAAAATCTGGTTTTTAAATTTTAAAGTTAAAAAGGGCTTAAAATCTTAAAACTGAAATGTTTAAAGGGAAAGGGTTGGGGACTTTTTGTTTAGGAAATCCCCTTTGGGGATGTTTTAGGGGCCCTACCAATTTTAAAAATAGGGGGGCATTATTTTGGGGAAATGCCTAAGTAAAAGGTTTATCAAAAAACATAACATTTTTTATGTTCGCCCGTGGGTGGTGGTGAATAATTAAGGGAAACCTTTTCCCCACAAATCACTCACCAGCCTGAAAAAAGAGGAATGGGATCCCCAGGTCAGGCACAAACCCCCTTGGTTGCTAGAAATTGGGAAAAATTTTTATTAGTACCCACTTTAAATCAATGAGGGTTAAATTTGGGAAAAAAAAGGTTCCCCGTGGGATTTAAAATTTTGGGGTCTAGGAAAAAATATCGGTTTTTCATACCTTTCGTAACAGTTACCTAAAGGAGGATCAAAATACTCTTAAAAATTTACTATGATCACACCCGTCAGTTATGTAAATGGTAAAATGAAGAGGCCAACCTTTGGGAAAATAAAAAGCCCCTGTGGGACCTTTCCCAAATTTTCCCCATAGTTAAGAGGGGTTTTAAAAAAGTTCAATTTGAAAAACTGAAGAAAAAAACCAGTCTTAAATTGGAGTGGGTTTTGGGGGAAAAATAATTTTAAGTCAATTAAAAAGGATGACTTTTTTGAAAAAAACTCAAAGGAGGGGAATTTAAATCAAAATATAGGACATTATTTACCCCCCCAAAGCCCGTGGGCCCCCGATTTTTATCAAAACCACCCCCCCCTTTGAAATTGGTTTTTAATTTAGTTTCAAAAAAAAACAAGATGCTGCTTTAAAAGAAATGCCTTTTAGACAAGGGCCGAATCTCTTTGGGGGAATCTGGAAAATGGTTCCCAGTAAAAAATTTAGAACAGATAAACCCCGCCTATGTTTGGGTGACATCTCTAAAGCTTTCCCAAAATTTTTTTCTAAAAGGGGAAAAAGACAGAAAAATTTTTCCCCCAAAAATTCCTAATAAATCTGGAAAAAATATATCAGGAAGACGGGGCCCCCTAGCCACGTAAGGGTTTTAAAACAACTCTATTTGGGGTTTTTGCTCCCAAACCCCTTTTTTTTTTAAAAAAAAACATTTTCAGGCCCTTTTAAAGGTTCAAAAGCCCAGAAATTTGGGGAAAAATTTTTATAGGGATAATTTGCAGGGGCGATAATTTAGAGGAAGAACTAATAAAATTTTTAACCGGGTATTAAAAAAGTGCAGGAAAAGGGGCCAAACCTCCCCTTAAAGAGGGTTTGGGAATTTCTAATTCTCCAAGGCTTTGTAGGGATAAAACAGAAGGGATTTTTTTTAATTAATACGCCAACCAGAGGGGCCCAAACAGTGTTAGGATTTTTGGTGGAATGTAAAAAACTGGGTGAACTAAAAATTTTAAAATTCCAGATTTTTCGGGTGTATCCCAACAAAGAAACACTCTTAAGGCAGGGCATCAAGTATTTGACCCCTTGGGCATGTGAAGGCCCCAAAAATATTAAAGGGGGAAAAGGGGCAATACAAAATGCCCTTTGGGGGAAAAAAACCTCAAATTGGGGGTACCCCCCTTGGGTGGGAAAATAAAAACGAATGGGGGACTATAAAAAACTTGAGTTTAATAAAAATAAATGAAGTTCACATAAGTAGGAGAATGAATATGATGGGGAAACAACCCCAAGCAATTTTACACATTTTTTGTGATGCTTCAAAAAATTTCATACGGTGCAGAAACTTATCTTTTTAAAAACAGGAGAGGAATTTTAAATTTTATTATGGGTTTAAGGCCCCAAGGGTTGGGGCCCAATTAAGCCTAGGGAAAATTGGGGGTCAAAAGGAGGGTACTGATTGAATTAGGGATAAATTTGGCACAAATCTAAAATTTAAATTTTTTAAAAAATTGGGGAGGTAAAATTTGTGGAACCCATTGAAACTTGGGCCCACACTGGTTAAAGGGAAAAATAAAAAACAAAAAACCCTTTTTGTAAAAGGGAAACGTGTTGGGAAGATCCCAAATTTTTTAGGGGCCACATTTCCTATAAAAATGTTGCTTACCAAAGGGAAAAACCCAGGGTGATATTTTGTCCAGAGGAACAAAATATTCCCCAAAAAAAAATTTCCCGGATTTTTTGGGTTTAAAAAGGGGGCCCCACCTGGGCTGAAAAAAAAAAATGAAAGGCCCAATCAAAAGGGTTTTAGGAAGTAAAAACATTTCAGAAAAATTTTAAAATTTTGGAAACCTATGTTTATCCCAGATCCTGTTATGGATATAAAAAATTTTTTCCCCTTTTTAAGCAAAAATTTTTTAAAGACTACTAAAAATTTGGTTTTCAATCATAAAAAAGGGATAGTTCTGATCCTTTGAAGTTTTTTTGGGGTTTAGAAAAAAATACCCAAAAGCAGGAATTTCCTGGGGAATATAAACTCTTAAACCTCGGCCAAACCCCCCGTGGAACAAAATTTTTCAAATTTTTAGGTCTGTACCTAGGGTAATGAGGGCTCATTAGGGGGTTTGAGGAAAAAAATTTGGGAATCTGGGCTTCCCGATAAAAAACCCGGGAATCCCTTTCTAAATTTCCCAAAAATCATCATTTTCTAAATTTTAGTGGGTGAATCTCATTTGGAAACCTTTGTTACTTTGGCGGAATGGTTTGGAAAAAATTAGCCTTAAACCCCAGGAGGGGAAATTTTTGGAAAACCACAAGGGTAGGGAAAGGGAGTTAAATTTCCCTTTACTCCCAAAATTGGGTTTTTTGTCAAATGGGAAGAGGGTATGAAAGGGGAAAATAATTTAACCTTTTCCCGGGGCCCTGAACTCCCCTTGGAACGAGTTTCAATTATTTTAAAAACCCTTTGAAAGGGACTGGTTTTCCGGGCCCATTTCTGGGGCAAATAATAATTTCCGGAGATAATGCTCCCCCCAAAAAAAGTATATGTCTTTATTATTTCATTGACCGCTTTAAAAAGGGCTTTCATTTAAAATAATGTGATGTTTAAGTGCCAAAAACCTTTTTTTCAAGTGTTCCGGCGGTTTGTGCTCGGCGGGGCGTGGGTTTTCGGGGATTGATTAGTGATTAAAGCTTTCTAAACCCTTTGAGGAGCCTTTCCCATATTGTTAGAAAATTTAAATCATTCATCATTACAAAAAACCCCTAGGAAATTAAGGAAAGGGTTCATGGAAACCTTTTCTACCCCTAAGCTCCTTGGGGAAAAGGGTTTTAAAAGAGAGAAAAGATTGGGGGATAATTAAGTCTTTTTAAGGGAAAAACCCCCACCCAAGGACAAAGAAAGGTCCCATAAGGGCCTGGGAAAAAAATTAGTGACTGAGATTGAGACCCCCCTATCAAAAACCCGACCCTTTAAACCTACTTAGATGATTCTTTAATAAAATAGAGGCTCTTACTCCCTCACAATTTAAATTTTTGGGGGGAAAAACTGGGAAACCCTTTTTCCCTTTTAAAAAAACCAAAGGGGGCGGATTACAAAAATCCTTAATAAATGGGCCCGGCTCAACATCTCCGGGAAAGGTTATCAAAACCCCTTTAATTAAAAAATTTTTTAAAGGGGCATTTAGATAAAGCAAATTGGAGTGGGGAGATTATTTACTGAGTCTAAGGGGAAAAAATTTTATGGGCTCAACAGCCAGAAAATCAAAGGGGCCCAAAAAAAAAAAAAAAAAAGTAGGAGATTTTGTAATCCTTAGGGGGGATATGCCCCGTTTCGCAATGGCTCTAAGGGAAAAAATAGCAAAAAATTGGGTTTCTTTATGGAAAAGGGGAAATTTTGAGGGGAGGGGGAGTTACTAGTGAGGGGGGCAACCCATTTTGTGCGGCGGTAAAAATTTGATTCCCCTTAGAGGTTTTGCTGAAGAGGTAGAGGAGGACCCCTAAAGTCTGTGTCTTGGAGGGGGGCCCCAAATTAGGGGACTCCCCACCTCGGAGGCAAGGGTGCTTTAAAATGTAAAAACCACTTGGAGAAACCTCATAAAAACGGGGGTCAAATTTCCGAAGCCCAAACCCTTTATTTTTTTGCCGGCCCCCATTGTGGAAATTATCCAATAAAAAATGGGTCTCTAATCGGGAGAAAAGGGTATGGTGGGAAAACGGGCCCCCCCCTGTCAAAAAGGGAGATTTTAAATAAAAAAATTTTTCCTATGTATATATTATTATAGAATTGGGTATAAATTAAGATACATTAAAAATTTTAGTAATATGATTCGGTGGTTAATTTACTAGTACCAAAAATTAAAACAAAAAGGGGTTAACTTTAAATATAAAAGTTGTTTAGGAAAATATTGGAACCTCCCGTTTTAGGAGGAAAAAAAATTAAAATTTTGGGAACGTAACACGTGTATAGGGGTCCCCGCCGTCTTTTTATAAGGGTTCTTTTTCCGGGCAAGAAGCATTCCCCGGCATTAAAACCCTACACGATTTTAAAGGGGTAGTACTCTTTTTTGATTATACAACTTTTTTTTTTTTTTTTTAAAGGGGTAGTCACGGGTCATATATTACTATGATTGGGGCCAGCATAACCCATTTAAAACGGTTTTAAACCAAGGACGGGAAATAGTAAAACACCACCCAAAATGCCGGGTGCCCAAACCCCGCCAGGAAAATGTGGAAAGGGTTTTCCCTCGGCCTACCACCCCTCGCCGGCCTTACGTGCACCTACCACAAAATTTTTCCCGCGCCCCCCGCGATACCACCACTCCCCCCAAATAATAATCCCAAAGGGCCCTTCCCAAAACATCAACCAAACTACCACTGGGGGATTAACCCTTAGTTAGGGGGGTTTTAAATAGGGTTTTCCATTGGGGGTCTAGGTTTGTTTTTGGGTTTTAATTTGGGAGGTGAGGGTTTAACATAAAATTTACTATAAATTTTAACAAAGCCCGATTTAAAAGTAAGGAAAAAACTTTAAGGGAAAATTTCAATGAAAGGGCCCCCATTAAACAATGAAGGGGGTGCTGTCTTTCCTTTTTTCCTTTATCGGTAACGGGGTGGGGAAAGCGGGGGAAAAGGGGGGTGGGAGGGGTTTGAGAAGGATGGGAGAGGTGGGTTTAGGGAAAGGGGGGGAGAGAGGGAGGGGGGGAGGGGAAAAAAACGGGGGGGCAAAATTTTTTTTTTTTTTTTTTTTTTTTTTTTTTTTTTTTTTTTAAATGTCCCCATAGGGGCCTGTAAACAGTGGTGATCCAGGGGTCGGAAAGGTAGCTCTGGAGGCACCCTTTGGGGGGGTGAGGTTGGGGCCCTCGCCCGTTTGGGGGGCGCCAGGGAAGGGTTTTATAGTGACGGGGGCCCGTGATTAGAGGCTCAAGGGGGCCCCCCTGTTTTCCTTTCCCATGACCAACAATCGAAGGTAAAGTTGATTGGAAAAATTTTGGGTGTTCTTTTGGCCACTCCAACCCGGTTTCGAAAGGGGTTTTTGGGGGTTTTTTTCGGGGGGTACGAAAAATGAAAATACGAAAAATGAGAAAAATAATTTAGGGCGGGAAAAGAAAGAAGAGAAAGGGAAAACTCGAGAACCCTTTTTAAGGGGGGAAAGGCTTTTTAAGGGGGAGGGAAGAAAGGAGGGGGAAGAATGAGGAGGGCGATGAGAAGAAAGAAGAAAAGAAGAAGGGAAAGAGGTGGGGGGGAGTGGGGTGACCCCAATCAGTAGGCTGATCCATCCCTTTACCACCCCCAATTTCCCGCCATCCATTTGTGGGGGGTGCCGAGCTTGGGAGGAGGGAGGGAAAAGGGAAAAGGAAGGAAAGGGGAAACTCAAAAACCCAAGACCCCGGAAGTTTCTTGGAGTTTTTGGGGCCCGGACCTTTTTCGAACATTTTCGGGGGGAGGGTTACTTTAAGGGGAAAAAATTTTTGGAAAAACCCAAAAAATCCCCCTTTTCCGAAAAAGCCAAAAAAGTCTTTGGCGATGCGGGGGGGAAAACAACCCAAAAAAGCGTGGAAATGGGTCGTTTTAGTTTTTGGGGAATAATCTCAATTTTATTCTGGAAAAAGGGAAAATTTGGGGGAGAGCCAAAAGCCTGGTTGTCGATCGGGAGGTGTCTAATATATAATATAAGGGGCTGGGAAAAGGACGGAAAAACAGTGACAGAGATGTGTAGCTTTTCAATAATTAATTCCCGTTGATCCCGGGGGGAAAAAAGGTTAATCCGTAGAAGTGGCTGCAATGTCGAGTAAATTGAAAAAAAGAAAAGAAAAGAATAGACTTCTAATATACGCCAAGCCTGCAAGATCTTAATGAAAAAAAGAAGGAGGAGAAAACAAATTTGACATGGGATTGAAGGCTTTCAGACATTGATTTGAGTTCTACGTTTCTCGGTAGACAGAGGAAGACGCGTACCCAAAGCTGTTGAAAGAAACTGAAATCTAGAACACAAATCAGAGAAACTTCGTCGATTTTGGAAGAGGCAACAAAAAATAAATAAGGATATTGTATATGGAGCACATGTTCTTGGTATACTATTTTTCGCCTGTCAGCCAAAAAAGTAAATATAGATAGTAAAATGCACCTCATGCAAATTTTTTGAAGAATATTTTTGGTTTAAACTTTTGGAGCAGCGAGATCACTTGACCTCCTTTACCAACCTCTTGTGATTCGCCGGTAAGGGAGTTTATTGCGGCTTCTTTGGAATGCATCTCGTGTCCCAGTTTTTGGCAGAGAGAGAGAGTGAGAGAGAGAGCCAACCGGGGATGTTCTTTCTTTATGAATTACTAAGTTTGGAATGTCTTCTCCCTTCCTTTACGTCTTCCGGGTCCTGCATTTTCTGGTCTCTTATCCCTTCCCGAGATGCATTTGGCGCCTCGAGCAATACCATCTAATATCTAATATACTATAGGAGTGGCCGTGTGTCCGTCTGTCTGTGTCTGTCTGTGTCTGTCTGTCTGTTTTGGGTAGCCGAAACTGTAAATTCAATTTTGATGAGTAGGCTCGTAAAATCGTAAATATATCGTAGGTGGTAAGCGACTTGGTCCAATGTCGATTGAATCATTTTGAAGGGGGTTTTGGGCTAAAAACACTTTTCAGCGATTAGATTACATGAATAAACTCTGCGGTAACGTCTTGCCGTATTTCACTAATTCCGTAGACTCATAAACTTTGTGTGCGTGTGTGTGTGCGTGTGTGTGTGTGTGTCTGCATGCATGTATGTGTGTGTGCGTGCGTGCATGCGTGCATGCGTGTGTGTGTGCGTGTGTGTGCGTGTGTGGGTGTGTATGTGAGTGTGCTTGCAGGACAGGCGTGGGGTTGGGGTGAGGCAGGCGTGAGGCCGGGGTGTGGCAGGCGTGGGGCTGGGGTGAGGCAGGCGTGGGGCTGGGGTGAGACAGGCGTAGGACTGGGGTAAGGCAGGCGTGGTGCTGGGTCGAGACAGGCGTGGGTCTGGGGTGAGACAGGCGTGGGGCTGGGGTGAGGCAGGCGTGGAGCTGGGGTGAGGCAGGCGTGTAGCTGGGGTAAGGCAGGCGTGGGGCTGGGGTGAGACAGGCGTGGGGCTGGGGAGAGGCAGGCGTGGGGCTGGTGTGAGGCAGGCTATGGTGGTGGTAGGTGGTCTACCCCGAGGCACTTTGACCAGTGACCAACGACAGCAACAACACGATTGGAGTTTGCACTCACATTGTAGTTTAATATATACTACTACTACAAAACATGGGTCCGAAGGGCCCACAAGCACTTGTTTAATATACTATAGGAGTAGCCGTGTGTCTGTGTGTGTGTGTGTGTCTGTCTGTTTTGGGTAGCCGAAACTGTAAATTCAATTTGATGAGAGTAGGCTCATAAAATCGCAAATGAAATGAAAGTGGTAAACGGCTATGTTCCATGTCGATTGAATAATTTTGTAGGGGGGTTGTTTTGAGCTAAAAACACTTTTCAGAGATTAGATTACTGGAATGAACTCTGCGGTAACGTCTTGCCGTATTTCCCTAATTCCGTAGACGCATGGACTTACCGTTTGTGTGTGTGTGTGTGTGTGTGTGTGTGTGTATGTGTGTGTGTGTGTGCATACATGCATGTGTGTGTGCATGCATGCATGTGTGTGTGTGTGCATGTGTGCGTGCGTGCGTGTTTGTGTGTGTTTGGGGTCGATATTCTAATATACTCCACGCACGGCCACCTCTACGTCAGCCTGTCAAGGGTTGGCTGTGCTGATGCCGTCTAAGTGTTGGCGCGCCGTGGAATCACACGGAACGTGGTCTACCCCGACGCACTTTGACTTGTGACCAACGACAGCAACAACACGATTGGAGTTTGCACTCACATTGTTATCTAATTTATACTACTACTACAAACATCAATACATGGGTCCGTAGGGCCCACAACCACTTGTTCTTTACTATAACGTATTGCACTAGTTTTGTTTTACATCATTAATCCCATCGAATGAATTAGATGTTGTGTTTACGTTATTTTATTTCCGAAACTTAATTTATGACTGAATATAAAATGATAATAAGATTATAATTTATACTTAAACGAAGGTAGGATGAATGTTAGTAAAAGTAGGCATCAGTTAAGCTGTTTTGGGGGAGTAGATGTGAAGGGGCAAGTTGTGTTATAGAGAAACAACGCGAAAGTGTGTGTACTGTGAAGTTCGGTTATTGTTTTGTTTGTCTCTGTTCCTAACCCATGAATAAGAGAGAGAGAGAGAGAGAGAGAGAGAGAGAGAGAGAGAGAGAGAGAGAGAGAGAGAGAGAGAGAGAGAGAGAGAGAGAGAGAGAGAGTATCCTTCAGT
The DNA here is from genome assembly GCA_016584305.1 of Chionoecetes opilio. NCBI lineage: Eukaryota > Metazoa > Arthropoda > Malacostraca > Decapoda > Majidae > Chionoecetes > Chionoecetes opilio. The sequence continues at coordinate 83,092 of JACEEZ010005070.1, forward strand.
TCTAGCAATGCTAGGTCACCGGGTGTGGTGTGATATGCTCTGTCTTTCTTCTCTTCTGTGCAGCGTGGGGGGTTGGAGGCCAGTACTATATCGGTGTAGCGCAGCGCCTCGTGTGTGTGTCACGGAATGCTTGCGTTGACACGGGCAATGCATATGTAGGCCCATATGAAGGTTGAAGATATCTTAACGTCATAGAAATGTATTTTTATACCTTATGAAGATGTTTATTTATAACATAAGAACAAAAGAAAATAAGGAAGCTACAAGAGGCCGTGAAACCTACACGAGGTAGTTCCTGTTACTTAACACTACCTACATCTACCTATCTTCCCTATCCATGAATTTATCCAGACTCCTTTTAAAGATCCAAAATCACTAACCACCTGACGACTGAGTCCATTCCAATCATTCACCACCCTATTTGTGAACCAGTTTTTCCTTATTTCTTTTTTAAATAACGCTTTTCCAGCTTGAATTCGTTATTTCTTGTTCTACCCTGCTTACTAGCCGTAATAACTTTTCCTACATCGCCTTTATTGTATCCCTTTAATCACTTAAACAAATATACTAGATCGCCCCTTACTCTACGCCTCTCGAGTGAGTGTAAATTCAATAGCTTCAATCTCTTCTTATACCTAAAGTTACGCATCCCATGAATCATTTTGTTTATCCTTCTCTGCACTGATTCTAACAAGGCCTATATCCATCCTGTAATATGGAGACCAAAACTGATCCGCATAGTCTAGGTGAGGTCTGACTAGAGCCAAATAAAGCTTTAGAATCTCAGCACTTCTACCGATAACACTGCTGGTAATAAATCCTAACACCCTGTTAGCTCGATTTCTAGCCTCAATACATTGATTCCTAGGATTTTTATCATACTTGTCATTTTATAGATCATGTTTATTTTTCTCTTAAGTTTTGCTTCATTGTTTGTTTGTTTTGTTTAGAGGATAATTCCTCGGAGCCATAGTGATCTACCGCTGCAGCTTAGTGTTGGCTGAAGCCACCACCCCGGGAGGGGGGTCACAAACCCCTGGCTAACACCCGGTACCCATTCACTGCTGGGTGGACAGGGGCTCGGGTTTTAAGAAAGAACACCCATCTATCTTCGCTCCGCCCGGGGATCGAAACCGGGACTTCTCGGTTGTGAGCCGAGCGTGCTAACCACTACACTACGGAGTACCCAAGTGCAATTTGTTAGTATTTTTGTAACACGCTTCATATTACATGCATGTATAATATGTATGCATCCCAATACATATATTTGCAGATAGCCTCGTATTCCAACACACATTATATTAACGATGTACTTTTCGTCAAATTTGAAAACCTTTATCAATACAATGAACAAACTAAATCACGGTGAACAATTAGGGTTAACCCCGCGCCAAAATAAAAATGCAATCTTGTTGATAACTCCATTTATTTATCAATAGACATAATAAGCATGTAGATGCATATTATGTGTAAACATTACATAGATAAAATCAAGTAGAATGATTTCATCCCTTATCAGCCTTATTTTTACATTTTTCTTTTTCCAAACATTACAAAAAAATTGAATAGCAGCAACGAAGTGAAAAATAAATGAATAATTGAAATCAGAATGTCCACGCGGCACCTCACCCTTGCTCGCCCCGCCCCGCGCCCCGCCGATCCCTCCCGGCGTGGCCCCGTCCCTCATGCCGCTGCTCCTTGTGCCTCTGTCTCTTCTCCCGCCTCTTTGCCCCGGCCTTTTCCTCCTTGTGTGACACCTCGACCGCCCCGGTGGTGTTGTGCTGGAAGGGGAAGGAATCATGTGGGAGAGAAAAGGTTCTTGGTTTAGACGAACGGGATGAAAAAGAAGAAGTACGGGAGGAGGAGGAGGAGGAGCCGGAGGGGTCGTTGGCCTTCCTGGTGGGAGTGTCCATTGCCTTGGGCGGATGTTGTTGCCCCCGAAGCTTAGCATCATACTTGGCCCTCATGGCGGGGTCGGTGAGGGTTTCGACAGCTTGTTGCAACAGCTGGAACCTGACCGAGGCCGCCTTGACGTGGTACGGGTTCTTGCCCGGGTGTGTGACACGGGCCACACGACGGATGTTTTTCCTGCGTTTTTGGGGCAGTGCAAGAGTGAACAAGGATTCAATCAATCAATTATTGGGGGCAAACGCCGGGGGGCGCGTCGCCTCGCCCACCCTACGACGCCACTCCCGGGGGTCACCACGCACGAGTCCCCATGCAGGCTCCCTTCCCATACCAAGCAGCTCTCGACAAGAAGCATCAATTTGCCCCAGCCACGAGCCTTGTGGTCGCCCCCTTGGCCTCTTCCACGCCGGATTATCTCTTATAGATGCAACCCGATGGGAAGGATCGGTTTCAGGGTAGCGTGCCACATGCCCATATAGCCGAAGTTGGCGCTGACGGACTATGCAGGTAATAGGCCTCGATTCAGTCACACGGTGCAATCGCTGATTTGACACGTAATCATCCCAGCGATACCCCACGATTCTGCGAAGATACTTATTACCAAAGGCATCGATTCGCCCCTTCAAGTCGCTATTTAATCACCGCCACCACCACCACCACCACCACCACCACTACCCCTACCATCACCACCACTACCACCACCACCGCCACCACCACCAACACCACCACCAACAACAACCTCATTATCACCGCCAAGCAAAATTGACACCAACAACACATTAACCTTCCCCAGACGCCAGAAAGAATAGACAGACTGCACAAGATAAAAGAAACCATTTCCCTAATTAAAAACATGTCCCTTGCGGTCACCTCAGGCAGGCTGAGCGGCTGATTGGCTTGCAATGAAGGAGAGAGAGAGAAAAAAAACCCAGTTCAATAAGAAGGTTAGATACAATAGTATGAAGGGAACATAATAATTATAGCCAGAGGTGGATTGAGAGGACGAAAGGGAATCGGATAGACAAGAGGGTTGTAATGGATGTAGAGTATAGAGATAAGAGGAATGTCGAGGGAGCTGCAAATGACACTTGTATGACCAACACAGGGAAAGGGTGTTTCATGCATCCTTCGAAGGAAAATAATATGAGCTTTGACAAACAAACGAGAAAAAAGAGGCGAAGCTCAAGTACAAAAGTATGAATAAAATGTTGAAATGAAATACGGAGAAAATTATGTGAGTGTATTTTTCATTGATATATTTTCGTACATTAAACTACACGGAGGAGATTCCAGTTCAACTATTGTATACTCCAATAGGGTTCGCGGAAAATAGAAAACAAGAATGATAAAATATCAAGAAAATAAGATGCATGAAAAGTAATTGCAGCAAGAAACGTATAACATATTTCAATTGAATTCATACATTAATCGGATAGAACAGGAGAGAGAGAGAGAGAGAGAAAGAGAGAGAAAGAGAGAGAGAGAGAGAGAGAGAGAGAGAGAGAGAGAGAGAGAGAGAGAGAGAGAGAGAGAGAGAGAGAGAGAGAGAGAGAGAGAGAGAGAGAGAGATTCTATTACACTGTTCTCACCATAACTTCCCTACACATAGTACAGTCTCCCTGCCTGCCTGCCTACGTAAGTTCTCCCTTTGACGGACGCTGCCCACTCACAATCTACCGTCAAAGAGTTCACACGTGCCCGCCTTGCGCTGATGGAGGAATCCACTATTGGGTTCGTCATTACCTCCTGGAGTATGCGTGGAGAACTGTCTGCATCGATTGCTTGCTACTTTTTTTAGCACGTGATATTTCCAAATGTGTATAGGGAATGAAGTTGGTTTCATTAAACACAATGTATGTGCAGTACGAGGGTGGGGTCTATAAATTTGAAGTATAATCAGGTTATGTATGGGAGTGAATAAGAAACGGTGAATATGTTAATGAATGGCGGGCGATATATATGATGGAGGGATGACAAAAGGAATGATGAAGGAAGATGAAATAATGAAGCAAAACGAAGAGGAATAGAAGAGAAATATTATATACGATCAGTAAAAAGATGGACAAAGAGAAGAAGGAAAGGGATAGGTAAATGTAGAGAAAGAGGTGAAAAGAAGAAAAAATTATATAAGGAAAAAGCAGGGAGGAATATATTTCATTTAAGGAGAGAGGGAGAGAGAGACGGAGTGAGGGAAATGCTGATGTGAGTGGGGAAAAGGGGGAAAAAATAGGGTGCGAGAAAAATGAAAATAGGAAAGAAATGACAAGGAATAAAAATATTGTTATGATTCAATTTTTGCAATCTGATGTTCTGTCTCCTTGAAAATACTCGTGCCATCCTATTATGACAGAATCAATGAAGACTTATAGAATCTGGTCTGGGCAGTGGCACCTTCGGGGTAATTAACTCTTCAACCTCCTTATGTCCACTAAGGGTGTCTGTCCGTCCAAAGGGTACATAATGGTCTGTCTTAAAGCTCCCTTCACACATTTTATAATCGAACCATGATAGCGCCACCAATTTGATTATTGACGCTATTGTGAAATTTGACCACGATAAACGCAGACCACGATAGCCTCACAACAATGTCACGCTGCCTGTACGTATGTGTTATGACGGTCGTAAGATGGTCACGATGGAGTCATTATAGCTGTAAGACTACGTCACTAATGAAAAATCAACGGTCATTTTGTCGTCACGATAGACCTACGATAACCACGATAGTGCCATGACGGTGCCATGAACGTATCACGATAGCGTCAAGAGCTAGTAACATGCCTCACACGTGGGTGGATGTTGCCATGGGGATGGAGAAGGAAGGGGGGGGGTTAGAGATGAAGGTGGGAGAAACAGGGGTGGGGGTTGGTGATGGAGAAGGGGGGAAGGGGGTTGTAATAAAGAAGCGGGTGTTCGTGTTGGTGGGGAAATGGAGGGGAGGGGGATTGGGGTGTAGAAGGCGTTGTTGTTGGTGGTGGGGATGTGAGTGGTTAAAAGGGGTGGTGTCACCACGTGGTGATGGGAGTAGGGGGTGGGGAGTCGAGGGTGGGTGGAGGTGAATGAGAAAGGGGGGAGAAGGCGGAAAGGGGTGCAAAAAAGTGGGGGAAGGTAGGAATGAAGGCGCGCGTAACGGTTTCTTATCGTCACGATAGACATACGACGATCACGATAGTGTCATGAAGCTGCTACATACAGTTTGCGCGGATAATCACTGCGCGCCTCCGAAAAGGGAATGTTTACACGTATGACGCACCATGTTTATAACAAATTAATGTAGAATATCAACACTTACAATTGTAGTTAGTATTTCGTTGCGTAACCCTTCCTCTTGATGACCCTTTGAAGGCGACGTGGTACACTGTCAGTAAGATTTTGAAGGAACTCAGGCTTAAATTCTTCCCAACACTTTCGGAGCTCCATTTCAAGCTTGGGGAGTGTAGAGGTGTCACGTGAGCGGAGTTTGCCTTTAATGATGGCCCAAAGATTTTCTATGGGTGATATATCGGGAGAATTACCTGCCCAGTCATCTATTCTCCCAATCTTGCAGTCATCAAGCCACTGTATCACATCTCGAGCTGTGTGGCAGGACATCAGGAGCTGTGTGGCAGGATTTTCCATCCTGTTGGAAAATCTGTGCCTGTTTCTTTTCAAAGCAGGCCTCCAGGTGGTCATTTAAAAGATCAAAATACACCACTTTGTTAACAGTTGTGTTCTTTGGGAAAATATCTAAGCTCCCAATACCATGAAAAGTAAAGCAACCCCACACCATTAAACTGTGAGGGTGTTTTGTGGTCTTTCGTGTGTAGCGAGGCTCGGTGGGGTCTGAGCCGGGGCGACGGTACACTTTTGCTGGTCCTCCTCCACTCACACAAAATGTGCTTTCGTCACTCCACAGCACAGCCCGCCACTTGTCGAGAGGCCAATCTCTGTTTTTCTTTGCAAAGTGGAGCCTTTTCTTCCTTTGGCGGTCATTTATCAGTGGCTTATTCCGCGCCCGGTAACACCTGTAGCCAAGGTCACGTTTCAAAGTTTCCTGTACAGTACGAAGCGACACACTACCAAGAAGAGTATGATTTTCCTCCTTCAGTTCTCTGGCTGTAAGGCTAGGATTGGCATTAAGCTGTCGCCTTAACACGCTCCTGGTTCTGTTACACGTTTTTTTTTGTTTCTCAGGTTGTTTTTTTGGGAGCGGAAGATTCACCTCTCCGCCAGCCTTAAATCGGCGGATCAAATTTTGCACTGTTCTAAGCTTTAGTCCTTTAAGCTTGCAAATTTCCGTATTATTGATCCCAGCCTTGTAATGATCAATGATTGCTTGAATCGTTGTGCCATCCGTATGTTTTCCACCCATTATGTAATCCAGCAAAAACAGGCAAAAACACGGGATGTAGGGGAACGCTGCAGGCTATAAGCTCAAAATCATGCAAACTGTCAACCGCCTATGGAGGGAGGAGAGGGAGGGAAACCCTCCCTCCCACACACCGGTGAGTGTCCAAGATGATGTACGTCGCTGTCAGACATACGATTCATGCCTTCTGCATTTTTTTATAGCTTGGGAAGCAACTTTAAATCTGCGCGATAAATCTCCATGAACGGATTCTGGCGCAAAGATCATCCGCGCAAGCCTTTAGATAACGATAGCGTCACGATAGACTTACGATAGCGCTCCGTTGGGTACAAAAATCGGGGAGCTTCCCGACTTTTTTGTGCACGCACTAACTTTTTGTGGCCTCGGCAGAGTGCGTCACGAGCGTCACGATCGGTCACGATGGACCCATAACCAGGACCAAAGACTACTACTGTATATGTACTGGACTTGCTACTCAGTTTGGGCTATTTCCAGTGGAGGCCAGTTTTGCGATTCCTGGCATTTTCGAACATCACTCCCAGCTCCCTTCCCATGGTTTATCAGTATAAATGATATACCGTTATCTTCGTAAATGTTTGTTCTATAATATTATCAACTAAAAAACAGTAAAATACACTAAAGAAATGCCATTATGAGAGCGTGAAGAAATATGCACGAACTTAATATTTACTTAAACACTTCGCCATTTAATATATGCGAGAAAACATTTTACATGAAACATACCAATAAAAGCGGACTGTTACTAGCTTTCCATTGGTATATTTCGTTTTCTGATAAATGAATTAGTACTATGCATAAATTAGCGTTAACTAAATAAATAACCTCATCAATCGGGAAAATTACACGATTGATGATGTAATTGTTTTAGTTAACGCTAATTTATGCAAGGTTCTAAATCTTTTGTCAGAAAACGAAATATATCAATGGAAAGCTAATAAAATTCCGCTTTTATTGATATGTTTCATGTAAAACGTTTTTACGCAAAATATTAAATGGCGAAGAGTTAAGTGTATATTAAGTTAATGCATATTTCTTCAGAGTCTCATAATGGCATTTCTTTAGTGTATTTCACAGTTTTGTATTTGATAATATTATAGAACAAACATTCACGAAGATAACAGTGTATCATTTATACTAATGAACCATAGTCTACTGTATTCATGGAACACTTTTTTACTTGCCGATCAGATTGATGATGTTATATTTTTAGTTAACGCTAATTTATGCATGGTTCTAATTAATTTATCAGAAAACGAAATATATCAATGGAAAGCTAATGAAAATCCGCTTATATTGCTATGTTTTATGTGAAAAGTTTTATCGCAAAATATTAAATGGCGATGAGTTTAATTGAATATTGAGTTCATGCATATTTCTTCACTCTCTCATAATGATATTTCTTTAGTGTATTTTACTGTTTTTTATTTGATAATATTATAGAACAAACATTTACGAAGATAACAGTATATCATTTATACTGAGAAACCATAGGAAGGGAAATGGGAGTGATGTTCGAAACACATGTGTGCTGATGAGAAGTAGTTTTTCAACTGCTTTCGGGTGAGCAAGCTATCATTTGAAGAACTTCTCAGCCACATCAGGAGAGATATCACGGGGACTAGCACTAACATGAGAAAATGCATTACACCAGAGGAGAAGTGGCAGTAACTGGTGGCGCCATATGAAAGCTCCGATTGGAAAAAATGCTTTACAGCGAGTGTCGGCAACTGCGAGTGACGGACGCTAGTTGCGGGAGTGAGACACCGCAAAGCTGGTTGCCCGCCAGTTACCCGGTCGGATAGCTGCAGTGGCCTCGTATGAAAAGCTCCATTGAATAGTATGGGACGCAACTAGTTACTGCCACCGGCGGCGGCCAACAGTCGCCTCGTGTGAAAGAGGCCTAACTGGTGGGCAACCAGCTTTGCGGTGTCTCACTCCCGCAACTAGCGTCCGTCACTCGCAGTTGCCGACACTCGCTGTAAAGCATTTTTTCCAATCGGAGCTTTCATATGGCGCCACCAGTTACTGCCACTTCTCCTCTGGTGTAATGCATTTTCTCATGTTAGTGCTAGTCCCCGTGATATCTCTCCTGATGTGGCTGAGAAGTGCTTCAAATGATGGCTTGCTCATCCGAAAGAAGTTGAAAAACTTCTCATCAGCACACAAATCATTAAAAAGCATATTATGCAGTCCTCTGTCCATTCGTGATGATAACATGTGATGCACATGCATTTTCCTCTCTCGAGAGCGTCTCTTCGCTTTCTTTTTGGCCAGCAAGGCAACGAGAGGGAGCTCTTCGTTTGACGTCATTCTTCCGACTGACAAGGAGCGGTGTGTGTCGATGAGCCACTAGTGTCACGGCGCTATTTGCACAAGGTAACCGGTGGCGGCCACCGGCGGCGGCCACCAGTCGCCTCGTGTGGAAGAGGCCTTACCCGGTCGGACAACTGCAGTGGCCTCGTATGAGAGGCTCCATTGAATAGTATGGGACGCAACTAGTTACCGTCACCGGTGGCGGACACCAGTGCCCTCGTGTGAAAGAAACCTACATACTATTCAATGGAGCCTTTCATACGAGCAGTGGCGTAGCTAGGTATTTATGATTGGGTGGGCACCTGGGAGGGCACAGCTGACTATGGGTGGGCACTAGATGAGCTAAACAAGCCCATACAGCTGAGGAGTTTGGTGGGGACTGGGGACTTACTTTCACTTACAGTGCCAAGACCCCCCCCCCCCTTGCATATTTTGCATTCTGACCAATATCAAGAGTTTATCTGATGTCGTATGGACTATGAAAGGTTATTAGATTTTATTCTAGGAGTGTGTGTTGAGTACTGTAGGGTATCATCCAGTTGCTGATGGCGAACGAAATAAAGCAGTCATGACAAAAAATTAAATACATATATTACCACTTATACAAAATAGAAATAACATAATTGATACTGAAAATAAAAAAAAATGCAGAAGTTTTAAAGCAGCAGGCAAATAAAATGAATATTTCCACTGAGAAAGTGAAAATACCTCACTTAAGCAGAATTCTTCTGTTCTTGTGGTTCTCAGCAAACTTATCAACAAATTCTTCTAAATCAAGGCTTTTAACTCGCCTGCTTTCAATTGACAACACAGCAAGATTACCTAATCTCTCATTGCCCATTGTATTTCTCAGTGTAGTTTTGATTAATTTCAGAGCAGAAAAGCTTCCCTCTGCTGAAGCTGATGACACAGGTAATACTACATAAATTTTGGCCAGTCTGTAGAACTCAGGAAATGCCTCTTCATATGGACCAAGAATTCTCACTAAATCTAACAGTGATTTGGGCTTTTCATTGTCACTTACATCCTTATAGCGTCTTTCTAACATGCGTTTTACAGAGTGCATCTCATGGTTAAGATCTTCCTCATTAGCACGAAATGCATGAATAAGTCCAGACGTTTTCTCAAAAGATAAAAACTCTTTACTTTGTGGATTCAGTGCCTGTAATGCTTTCATAAGTTCACATGCTTCATTATTGAAGCACCTTGTCATTTCTGTTAACATATGATCTAGAATAGGATAGAAGTTAATTCGTGTTGAATCCTTAACACTGAAATCAGAGTGTGTGCTCCCTGACTGTTTTCCAATATAATCAGTAACAACAAAATCCTGGAATTTTGTTGACAGTTTCCGTTTCCTTGGTGATCTACACATTCTACACTCTGAAGTATCAAAACCATGAGCTGCTGAGTTTCTCTCAACTTCATCCCACAAAGCATCAAAAGAGGCTTGGTCTGACCGCATTTCTTCAAGGTGGGCTCTTACAGTTTCAATTAATTCTACAGCTTTTACCATGTCAAGATTGGCTGATTGTAGCAAATTTGATAAATTATTTATCCTACCAAGAATATGTGTCATAATGGCTAGCTAGCTTCATAGCAAACCCAGCATCTATTAGACCTAAAAGTCCTCTTGCATCAATAGCTCTGTCAGCATTGCAGTCATTTGATAAACCTTCTAGAACACGCAGAACGGCATTCAGTCTCTCTTTCATTACTTTGCAAGTATCATACCTGCAAGCCCATCTGGTATCTGAAAGTCGTTGTAGCTCTCTAGTTTGCTCATTGGAATACATTTCCTTTTGCACATCCAACCATTTTGCATGGACATAAGATCCACTGATGAATACATACAGTTTTTCCAATAATGAGAAGAACTGTGCAGTCAAGAGGGAGACACGTACCAATTAAGTACCAACACAAGGCATTATAGAAAATTTGTAAGGGTAACTGGTGTAATTTAGTTATGTTCATTGCTATTAAAAGTGATCAATAGAAAGTATATGAATTTAACTCACTCAGAGGCATGTTTCTTTCTTTCAAGCAGAGGAAAAATATTTATTGCATTTGAGGTCGAGGGTTTTATACATTCAGTTTTATACATTTTATACAAATTTATACATTCTATCCAAGGTCAGTAAATAATTACTATTTGTATACATATAAATAATAACATCGATTGTTTATAATATTCTACTTTAATTTGTTATTTATATTTTGTTATTTATATATAATTTTAATTTGTATCTATAACTATTACTTCTTTATTTATAATAACAACTTCATATATAACCCCTTTTGTATATCCAACGCATATATACCTACAATATTACTGAAGTTTGAACGAATATAGCGTGACAGATAAAATAATTATTTACGGCAGACGGCGGTGAAAAATATTTCGTCTGCTTGACAGCTGGTGACGTGAATTTACCGCGGCAATCCAAGTTTTTCTAAGCTTTTATTCTTCTTTCATTTAAAACCCTCTATCGTGTTGATGCATTGTTTGATAATTTTTTCATCTTATTTAGAAAAAAAATGTAACCATATGGAAGAATTAATGTGTGGTATTTGATAAATAATTCCATTAGTAAGCTTCGTTAGGGGGGCACTAGGCTGCCCAACTCAGCGTTACCAAAGGTTCCAATCTATGGTATCGATACAAACAAACAGCGGCGCAAAAGACGACTGACAAATCGGATTTGTTGTTGGTGATGGAAATGGCCGCTCATTGGTAAGGATCCCAACGAAAGGGGACGACTGAGAAATCGGTCCTATGCCTCGGAGCTCAGTGGGGTGACATCGCATCAACACAAAGAAACAGCGCCCCAAACCCCGCTGTACACACTCTCCCTCTCCTACACGGCGCACCTTGACAGGCCTCACGGTGTCCCTCCTGACGCAGCGGGATGTGCTGGGAAAGGCGACGACTATTCTCTGACTCCCTAACTGCTATCCTTTTCCTCTCCTTTCTTATGGGACCTGATAGTCACTCTAGATAGTATAAAAGGAACATAAACATTATTGCAATTTTTCCTATCATTCTTTTGGTGGGGCAAGAAAAGTAGATCGTAATGTAACAACAACGCACCAGCTTCTTTAATGCAAGGATTTAGTTCATTTCCTCCCTTCTAAATTAGTGTGTTAGTTCATTCAGTCAAGAGAAGTATTCAAAGTACTCCAGCCAGGCTTGCTTGCTGCGCGATGAGCACAACACTCGCCACGCAGGGACAGTCCACTACGACATCCCAAAAGCCCCGGTCCTCCTCTTCCATTTGAGGAAATATTCGGTATCGATATCCCAGGCATAGGCAAGAGCAGAGAGGCATTCAACCTCGGCCTCGTTCATCCTCGGGCGCGGAGAGGTATTCAATCTCGGTTTCACAGTCATCCTCGGGGGCGGAGAGGTATTCAATCTCGGTTTCACAGTCATCCTCGGGGGCGGAGAGGCATTCAATCTCGGTTTCACAGTCATCCTCGGGGGCGAAGAGGCATTCAACCTCGGTTTCACAGTCATCCTCGGGGGACAAGAGGCATTCAACCTCGGTTTCACAGTCATCCTCGGTGGCTAAGAGGCATTCAACCCCGGTTTCACAGTCATCCTCGGGGGCCAAGAGGCATTCAACCTCGGTTTCACAGTCATCCTCGGGGGCCAAGAGGCATTCAACCTCGGTTCCACAATCATCCTCGGGGACCAAGAGGCATTCAACCTCGGTCTCGGTCACCCTCGGTGGCGGAGAGATATTCGCCCTCGGCCTCGAAGTCATCCTCGGGGGCGGAGGGGTATTCCAGGTGGTGTGTCAGGCGTGGGCTGTCTAGGGAGGCTGTTCGGCGCCGCCATCACCACGGTGCTTGCCATGACAGAACACCGCCGTGAAGGGTTGTCCTGGTGCTGCATGGCCCTCCAGCCTGCCTCCCCCGATGCTGAAGAGGAGCACCGCGCTGTTCTCTACTCTTGTCATCTTCAGAGCCTGGAGAAGGTCAGCGAGGATAATTTCCAGGGTCATGACGAGGCTGTCGTCCGCCAGGCAGGTCACCCTGGTGGGGTGACACCCCCACCGCCTCCCGTTCTTTCTCCTCAAGTGCCCCACCTTCACCACGGCCACTTGTGCGGAGATGTCGCACAAGATGCGACTTGTGCGGAGATGAGCGCCGTCGTGGGAAACACACTACCAGCGGGAACCCAGCAACAAAGGTAGTAGCGCCAGCAACGACCATCTCTCCGAACTTCTTTTCCTTACGACGAAAGCTACAAAGCCTCCCTCGGTCGGTCGTTAACGCGTCGGAAGGCGCTGACTGGCTAAGACGAGTAATGACGTCATCAAGCTCATCATCAGTCACCAGCCAATGACAAACAGTTTCTAAAACTTCTCGACCAATCACAAGTCAGCGAGACATATTTCCGGGCAAGAATGGCATGCCAGACTGCCTCTGCCCGCCTTCTGTCCCCGTCATCTCAAACTAATTCTCGTTTTATTCAGAATGCTTGCGTTTTAAGGAGTTTTAATGTATCAGATAGTAAGATGTATAAGCAAGAAGCCTGTGTTGCTAGTGTTTTGGTGGTAGAAGGTGTGGTGTGTGTGTGGGTTGAAATAGTGAATATTTGTGATGTGGGGAGGCCCCGCGGCAAGGCCTCTCCGTCACTCTGCCCCGCCATCAGTCACCTCATCATAACATCTTTAAATCACCCTTATTTAAGGTGACACGCGGTGCTACATTGATTTAGATAATGACAAGTATATATAACATCTCACCATAATCACTAAGTTGTATAATAACGAGTAATAAGACGTTTAATCCTGCCCAAACCTACAGTGGCGGAGGAGCTGGCGGCTCCAGCCGCCACACTCAAAAGTTTTGAGTAAAAACCCGCAGTTATCCGCCTCACCTGTGCCTTCCTGAAGAAGACAGTCAGCTCCCACGCCTGTGATAGCACCATAGGATATCACCAGGGATCATAGGATTCCTCAAGGGGTTCTCGCTCCCCTACTAAATATTACCAAAGACATCTATCTCCCTTGGTGAAGTTGGGGTTGATATCCACCTCACGGGCTTCATCATGCTGCTGCTGCTGCTGCCGAAGGCCGCGCTGCCAGACGTGGATGAGTCCCTTGCTTGTATTTCATCTCTTTACTCATATATATGAATAATATCCATCCAAATGCAATCATATGTCTACATTCACCTATAAAAAAGATATTTCATAGCATACCAAGCAATAATGAGCATGCCTGGAGACTTCCGACCTCTGCTAATACCGGTCTTGAGCAGTCGTTGGCCAGTGTGCACGTTAACGACGAAACCTACGACTTTTCCGCGCTGTGGGTTCTGTCGTTGGACTAACGACCAAAAAAAGGTCTTTAAGTGTTTTGTGGCTTCTGGCCCAGGCCTCGCGGGGGAACGTGAAGGACGAGATGTTCGCGGTGTTCGCCGCTGCCGAACACCGCGATCCGCGAGGATATTTTCAGGGGAGAACTACCTTGTTCCTTTTTTATCTCCTTCCCCTACATTGTTCCGGAAAGCAAAATACAAACCGTCGCTCAGTCTTCCCTTCTTCCTCGTCCCCGTTGTTATCTGCCTCTTCCTGCTCCTCCTCATACGTATGTTCTTGGTGGTGACACTAACAGGCAGGCTGGTGCTTCTACTGACGGATGAAGGAACAAGACAAAGTGATTCTGTCCCAAACAAACACTCCCCACCACTTTCTTCTATGGTCCCTCAAGTGCACTCGTTCCATTCTAAGGACAAATCTTGGGTACTACAAACAATATATCTTGACATCTTATTTCTCCTTTTATATACTTTTTTTTTCGTGGGGGCTTACTCCAACGTGCAATATAGTTTGAAATATATTCAGACGACGTTGTAAAGAATTTGTGGATGTGAATAGATGAATTAGTACATAATGTGGCGTATTTTATCTGAATATACAAAAAGTTGATCATTAGTTTCAAGTCTAACAGTTTATAAAAGCAGAAATACTGAAAATCATAGCGAATCTATAAAATACATATATAGAAACGCATGCCCCCAGGGAATAATTGAATAGTGCCTCGTCTCTCAACGGCCTAATTTCATTTTTCACCATCCCACCTACACAGCCAATGTCCTGCCCCCTGCGTCTGTTCTTCGTCAGTCCACCCTAGAAGAGGACAACACAGGAGGCAGCGAGGCACTAGACGGTCAAGTGGGTTTTAGTGTTCTCGTGGTGGTTATTGTCAACATGTGCCGGGTGGTGGTGGTGACTAAGGTATAGGAGAGAAGTGGCGCTCCTTGTGGTGGTATGGCATTATTATGGTGGTGGTGGTTGTGTTTTGCAAAGTCCTCAGGTAAAGCAAAGCTGTATAAGTGATCGACCAGGCACACATTAACAATGCTGCAGTGATATAACAATAGAGGCAAGAGTAGAAAATGCTAACAAGGTAAGCATGATGAAAAAAATATTAATAGAAACTATCCAATGAAGAAATATACAGATACATGAAATTCTGATGCATCATTTAAAGTCATTTTCCAGGGCTCCGACACGAAAAAATATAATGATAGAAGCTTTCCTAAAATATAGAGGCTTCCTAATCTAATAACTTTGGTGAGACTGAACGATGACTTTGGCTGAACCTGTGGCTCGAGGCTCCACCGAAAGGCACGATAGTATCCCTTGGCACTCCTGTCCCAAGGAGGTAGTTATCAAACAAATCTACGTGAGTGTTCCAGTCCCGTTACTTGACTGCAAACAAAAATATCTTACCAAACGGTTGGGTAATGCTTTACCTCACATCCTAATAAGTCACAACAACTAACATCATGTATTTCTTTTGTACACAGGATTGACATATATTTTGACACGTAATTACTCTCCCCTCCGACAACTTGTCATTGTTTCCTAAGATCAATATTAAGGTTGTTACATGACGAAGGCGTCATTACATCACCACCACCACCTCCACTATCATCACCTCCACCACCACCACCATCATCACCACCGCCACCACTTCCACTACCACCACCACAATCACCACCACCACCATCACCACTACCACCACTATCATCATCCCCCCCCCTACCACCACTATCATCTCCACCACCACCACCACCATCATCATCATCATCATCATCATCATCATCATCATCATCATCATCATCATCATCATCATCATCATCATCATCATCCTCTCTCTCTCTCTCTCTCTCTCTCTCTCTCTCTCTCTCTCTCTCTCTCTCTCTCTCTCTCTCTCTCTCTCTCTCTCTCTCTCTCTCTCTCTCTCTCTCTCTCTCTCTCTCTCTCTCTCTCTCTCTCTCTCTCTCTCTCTCTCTCTCTCTCTCTCTCTCTCTCTTTTTATTTTTTTTATTTAAACAACTAACATGATGTTTGACATGGGGTAAAGTTGGTAAAGAGATTGGTGAAGGCAATAAGTGGCAGAAGCTAAAGATGTCCCCTGTCCCGGGTACATCTATCTGAAAGCTATGCGTTGTCAGATAATAACTAAGTACACAATGTTACAGGCTGAGGGTCACTGTCCGTCACAGGCATTTGGCAGGCGCACTATTGACACATCACGCCTTACGGGCACTAAGGCGGATGTGTGCGGCACCATCTGTGGGCCGCCACCTTCACCTGCTGGGTGTTCATGGCCACGACGTCCACCTCAACCGTGAAGGCGTTCCACAGTGTCGCCGTGGCCCAAGTAAAGGCTCGCTGGCCCATCACGGTGTAGGTCCTCGAGGCCTCAAGGAGGAGATCACCTGACACTACCGTCCTCGTAGCGCGCTCTGGCCTCCTCCACGGGACCCGAAGTCCTGCAAGGTGGAAAGAGTGTTGCACATGGGCCTTGTGCAACACTGTGAGGGCACCGACTCTCCTCCGGTGCCCCAGGCTGTCAAGCTGGGAGTGGGAATCGTCCCGACACTGCTCCTGCTGTAGTCGTTGTTGTTGTTGTTGCTGTTGTTGTTGGATCTGCAGCTGATGTTGTTGTTGTTGTAGTCGCTGCTGCTGCTGCCTCTGTTGCCGCGGGCGACGTTCCATGTGATGTTGGTTGTCGGTTGAGTGTATGAGGCGCTCAGCACGCCTCTGCACTTTGTCCAGCAGTGACAGGTGGCACTGGGCACTACTTATCCAGGTGAGAGGACTATACTCCATGATGGGCCTCACTTGGGCCTTGTACAACTTCATGAGACCGTCAGCGTCTAGCAGGTGCCTTACTCAGCGCAGGAGAGTCACCCTCAGGGAGGCTCGACGCGCCACTGTCTCCAGGTGGCGGTCGAAGCTGAGCCTGGAGTCAACCTCTACCCCCAGGATGTTGATGGAGTCCTTGATGGCAAGGATGTCGTCCCCAAACTTTAGTTTCCCTCGAGCAGCCTGGTGTCCTCCCTCGAACGTGATATAACCATAGCCTGGGTATTTTCGCCAGCAAACTTGACTTGCCACCGTCTTCCCCAGGCCGTGATGTCACCAAGTTGACGGTTGGTGGCATCTACCGCGTTCGCTGTCTCCTATCTGGTGTAGGTGTGGGACACGGTGCAATCGTCAGCATAGGCAGACGCCACAGGGAGGCTTTGGAGGAGGTCATTGAAATAAATGATCCACAAGATGGGGCCCAGGGGGGAGATGCTGAGAAGTGCCATAGAGATAAGGCGAAAAGAGCGCTTTACCGGTCTTCAGGCGCTTTTGTAACAGGCCCGGCTAAGGCACCGGCTCAAGGCTATGTACAGTCGATATTTCAGGCGCTTTTGCTCTGCCATACACCTCCAAAGCCCAATGCGTGGGTGTGGTCCGAGAATCCTACTAGCCAATCACGCTGCCTGTCTGAGCGCTGTTTAGGCAGCTTCGACCAATCACAAGGCTTGAACTTCAACACCAAAACAAGAATTTTAGTCCCTCCCTCCCTCACCTTTGCAATAAGGCAACGCTCGCCCCCGCAGCCCGCCGAAAACTGTTTGTCACAAGTATGACATTCATCACAGGTTTTGACCACTTATATATTTTTGCATTGGGACGTGCCACATACCATGATAATCGAAAAACTGTGGTGATTCCGAGACTGTGAGTGAAAATTTAATGCAAGCAAAAGTACAGAAGTAAGGAGGAGTTGAATAAAAAAAGGTGAAAGAAAATAAATGTTTATACACGATCTCATTTTGCTCTCATTATCTTATTATAGGTATAGTTTACTGTAATTTTTATACAGTCATGATATGCACTAATGTCTCGTGAAGATGATGGTATGTTCAGTTGTCCTAAATATCATCTGGTAATATGATAATACCGTATAATAGTACAACATTTTAGTGCGGGCGGAGCACCCTTGGTGACATTGTCTAGTCGCTTTGCCCGCCGCCGGCCCGCCAACCAACACACAACACAACAATTTTATCGCCAGTATATAAGCTTATAAAAACACCCTATAGGGCCGCATTTAGTCTTTCACGATCAATTCATACACACCTTGCAACACTATTTATTATACGTAAACACCAATTGTTACGTTGTAGGAACTGAAACAAGGCTGTATTTGCCTTATAAACAGAAGATGAATGTCTGTCAAAGGCCAACAGTAGCTCACTAAGTCAGGGTCTGACCATGCCTTATTTTCAGCGCCTTTAGCGGTGCCACTAAGGCAGCAATCTCGACTGAGCATAGCGGTGGGAGGGCGTTTCGCCTTACCACAGGCGCCCTAGTGGATAGGGCGCCCTAGCTCGCTCTCAGCATCTGGGCCCAGGACCGATCCCTGTGGAACAGATTTCTCCATCCGGTATGTGGCTGACGTGCTCCCATTCACCACCACCAGTGGTGAATGGGAGCTCCGGCTGTGACTCCGGCATGAATGACTCCGGCAGTGCAGGTAGCTCGAGAACAGCGCCAGCAGGTGTCCCGTGATGCCGAACTGTTCGAGCTTTGCCAGGAGGTCCTTGTGCCACACACAGTCAAAGGCCCCGGCAATGTCCAGGGCGATCACCAGCGATGGGCTGCCAGAGTCCAGGGAGTCCTGCTATGATTTGGAGAGCAGGAGAAGCAGGTCCGAGGCGGAGCGTCCCTTCCAAAGCCCGTACTGTCTAGGGGACATTAGGTGGTGCTCCTTTAGGTGGCGGGTCAGTTGCTCTGCGATAATCCTTCCTAAGATCTTGCTGACAACTGACAGGAGCGAGATTGGACGATAATTGGATGGATCAGTCCTCTCCTTTTTCTTGTGTACGGGCGTGACACGAGCCTCCTTCCACAGGCTTGGCCAGACACCCGTTTGGAGGCACTGCTGAAAGATGTGCGTGAGGGGCCTGGTTAGCTCCTCTGCACAGTGCTTGAGCAGGAAGGGACTCACACCATCAGGCCCAGGCGCCTATTTTGGTGTTGACGGTACGCAGGAGGCGGGCCACGGTTTTCTCCGTTACCACCGGGCTGTCCAGGCCCAGGTGACACATACGGGTGTCCGTGAGGCGAGGTGGCTGCCTCTCAGGGTCCTGTGTCGTCATCTTCCTGCTGAAGTGCGTCGCCAGGAGGTCTGCCTTCTCCTGGGTTTTTACCACCCAGTCTCCTGCTGGTGTGATGAGGGGCGGGATCCTCTCCTGGGTGACGGTGCCTTGTCTCTCCTTCACCAAGGACCACCATTGCTTGGGGTCAATTTGGTTGGAGGCTAGTTTCCTCCTGACGTCATTTTCCCATCCTGCTCCTGGCCCATGCAGCTGTCCTGGTCATGGCCTTACAGGCGGCGCGGTGCAGGGCCTTGTTCCTCTGTGTGGGGTGGCGCTTTAGGCGCACCCAGGCCTTGTATTTATCCTCCGCGGCAAGGCGACACCTGAAACCGTACCACGGCTGGTCTCGCGGCTCAGC
>JACEEZ010005070.1:105000-110000 GCA_016584305.1 Chionoecetes opilio
AGCAACCCTGCCATATCTCGCTTACTATCTTATGAAGGACTAATCTTTTGTCATACACGTCTTCTACTAACCTTCAAACCTCTTGCCAAGCTGTTACTTTGTTCAAAAGCACGGACAAAAATGATCAGATTACGAGCGAGCGCGAAGCGCTCGTGAGTCCTCACTGATACGGGATTTTTTCGGGATAAGCGGCCGACCCAACCCGACCAACCATCACTCTTTTCAGGAGCTTATATCTTTAGAATCCCGCTTTCGATTGACACACGGTGTTCGCTATCTGATAGCCCCATTCAATCCCTACAGTTTCAGCATAAAAAGGCAAAGGTAAATGGAGTTTAGATGACAGCAGATAAATTTCCTTGCTATCGAGAGTTCTCACTGGATACGGGGTTTTTCTGGAGAAACGGTTGTACCGAAAAAGTTACAGTCGACTGTACCCTATATATTCAACACACGCCAAGATGTTACTTGGTAAGTCTGCGCCGGATAGACGGAGGAGGCTCGCCAGGGAGCGCGCACAGCGGCGCAGAGACATGCACAACCTGCAAGATGCGGGGAGGGAGAGATCTCAACGGTGGCAGAGAAGAAGGCACTCTTAGAGAGGACCGTCAACGTTCCCAGCGTCGCCGAGAGGAGGGCACTCTTCAAGACACCAGGGACGAGCAGCAACGATCCCAGCGTCGCCGAGAGGAGGGTTTTCTTCACGACACCAGGGACGAGCAGCAACGATCCCAGCGTCGCCGAGAGGAGGGCACTGTGTATCGATGAACAACAACGGTCTCAGCAGCGACGGGCAGCAGGAACAGCAGGCGACAACCAACGCGCGGAACCGACGTCAAGCATTTCCTGTCAACCCGGCCGCAGGTGACCGTCCGACTCATCCTTTTGTAGCGGGCGTTACAGCACTGACGCAATGGGAAACTTGCATAGTGTGCAACGAAATCGACTTCCTCTCTGGCAGCAAGGTGATGCCCACTGGAGTCTGCACTCGCTGCAGCTGGGAGAAGAATCTGCCGAGGAAGTTTTCTAGAAACAATGGGATGATGCCAGACCCTGTCCCAGCTGAGCTGCAGGATCTAACGTTCCTGGAAGAGATGGTTATCTCCAAGATCCTCCCGAACATGTACATCTGCAGACTCCAGGGTGGTGGGCAGTTTGGCTACGAAAACCACGCCATCGCCTTCCCGCAGCAACTGGACACATTCACCAACCAGCTGCCGCAGAGCCCCTCTGACGCTGGGATTCTGCTGATCCGGAAGCGAGGATCCAGTAACTCATTCCGGGATTACCGGGTGCACCAGCACAACGTGGTCGCGGCTCTCAACTGGCTCAGAGACAACAACCCGTACTACCGAGACATCAACATCCGAGACGACATCCTCGCCTCTCTCCCAGTGGACGGTGTCCCGGACAATCTGCTGGAAATCGACGATGGCACCGCTGACGGCGACCAGGCTTGGCTGGAGAAGGCGACCCGACCAGGGAGGTGACGACTGACGGGAGCACCACCATTACCTCTGTGGACCTCCCCAGACCACAGCCGACGAAAGCAGAGCACATTGCTCACGCGCTCGGTGTGTGTGTGTGTGTGTGTGTGTGTGTGTTGTGTGTTGTGTGTTGTGTGTTGTGTGTGTGTGTGTGTGTGTGTGTGTGTGTGTGTGTGTGTGTGTGTGTTTTCTGGAAAATACAGTTAACTCAACCTTTCATCCCCTAAGAGGTCTCTCTCTCAGGTATCCTATTCGTCAAGCTTTGGTAATAAATATATTTCATATCAAAACCCTCCCTTTAGCGCCTGATGCAGCAGTGATTGGCTAGATTCATGACGTCACAAGTTGGGGGAGGAGCCTCGGGCGAGGGGGATTTTTGTGTAGGCAAAAGGGAAATATGCTTCCGAGCGTTATTCCCGTGAATCCGTAAATATGTTGCTCCTGACTAATGATGTAAAAACCCATCAGGAAGAGAAACTTCGCCAAGAATCTTCAGGTTAACAAGGGACGTAACAGCTCAGCTTCGCCTTACAATTCTTCAATAACTAATCGTAAACGAAAGTCGTGCACCGACAGGAACCAGCGATCTTCTGGCCACATATAGTATAGGTTATATAAGAAAGAAGTATTATCTCAACTCGTTAATGAAACCGACTGCATTCGACCGTAAAGATAGAAATATAAACTACAAATTTATTTTACGAAAGTAAAGAAGTCTGTCGTGGTATACAGGGGCTGCCTGATGCTAGAGAATCGAACAAAAGCTAAAGAAACATGCTATGGGACAATGATGAGCTCTTGGGAAGGATAAGATGCACCGGCGGTACATTAGTTAGCATGCAGACTCCCTTTGGTAGTTAATGGATCCGGACGCCATTCCCGGAACAACTAAAGAATTTGTGGAAATTTATGTCACATACATATATTTAATTTGAGGTCTTACCTATACAAAACCCATTGTCTATCTCATCCTGACAAAATCCCCCCAGCTAATCAACTAACTAAGATACTTATCGGTGGATAGTAGGGTTGAATTGACTGTAGGGCTTGATTAATACTGCGTGTCTTGTTATCCGAAGTGGTCAGCGTGATCAAGGCTGCCGTTGAAGGGCGGAAGCGGAGGGCTGGAGGCGGTGTGTATTGTTATGGGCGTCAGGAGGTTTTCACACCAAGTTATCCATGACGCAGCGGATATAATCAGTGTGTCGTATTTAACACGTCCTATTGGTTTTTAACACTATGTGCAAAGAGTCTATATACAATTATCTCATATATGCAAATCCACGTATATATTTAATAAGAGATGTTACCCCCGCAAGGGTGTGGAGTGGTACTGAATTTCCAAGCCAGCGGCGGCGACCGGCTGCACAAATCCCATCTACCCGTGTCAAATCGTCGGTGGCGAGAATCTAATGGGCAGCAGCCAATGACCGCGCTTCTAACCAAGGTGCTAATTATTTAAGGTGCAAGTGCTTAATAACCACTGGGAATGTTCTTTTATATTATCCCAGTTTTTATCATATACTTAAATTACCTAAATTAATACCCATTACCATTATAATTATATATATATATACATCCCTACGCACCCCCTTTGATGAGTGGACAATACCTCCCTCACAAGGGGGGGAAACAAACCACCACTCTTCCAATTATGAGAGGGTGGTTGGGGGATAATTTCCACAGAATTGCCCGACAACTCCCTGAGCCCCTACTGTGTTATCATTCATCCAACAGCAAGTGCACGATGTCCTGTGGTTAGTGTTTGGGATGAGGTACTGCATGTAGGAGGCCCTTAACACATGTATACCTCAGGCACCAGGCACCTGTATACTGTGTGGTACACACTCCATCGTGCATTCACACCCTTTCCCCCATTCCTTAAGAAAGCTGTGAAGGTGCTGGTGCTTCCCTAACAAAGGCGTCCAACAGGACAATGAAAAAAAACCCATTGTCACCTATTCTTCCACTTCTTCCTGGCAGGTGAGGATGAAAGGTCAGACGGAAAGAACAAGAATGAAAAGGTGGAAAAAAATATTAAAGGACAAAGAAACCTGAGCTATGCAACACAGATTGAGCAGCTGACAAAGGAAACCCTTTAAAAAGGAAACATCAGAGCACAAGCTGCAATGAGGACAGTGGAACAATGAATCCTTAGTTCCAACGAACCTAAAATATAAACATAGGGGGAAGAAATATTATGTTTACCTTACAGCGAGGATAATGAAATATGGAATTTAGTGTTGATGGATCTCCCCGACAGGCGGCATGATGCGTGGCAGGCTAATATGTGCATGGTGTGCTTACTTTATCCTATGCTTCACCCCGTACAGGCCTCCAACCGCCACCATCTGACGCACTAGAGGGGTTTCATCGTGCTGAACAATCACTTGCGATGAAAAATATACGGTTGTGGAGAAAAATGTATTGCATTATCCTTTTTTCTTACAAAAGAGCCGAGGTTTGCTTGTAATCAGGAAACTGCAGGACGGTAAGGAAAGTCTCATTTCCCGGGAGGGGGTCCGGTGGGTGCAGGAACCACATGCGTGGATTTCATATGGAACTGAAAGAGGCTAATCCCCGAGTAAAGAGAATCAAACAATTTACTTCCATACGGGATTAATAGGAGCCGGAGCGTCCTCTGTAACCCGTGCATGAGGGATGACTGCCTCACACGTCAATATCATGCATGCTATCCCTTTCTTCTCGTGGGTGTTGACGCCTCTCCGTTCACCCCGGCTGTCGTGATACAATACTAAGACACATAAAAGCATACTGCCAGCGAATTGTTGTGATAGGTAGCCTGCCGAAGATTACGAGCGTTGAAAGAATATAGTATTTGGTCAATTTTGTTACGGCAAATTTGAGAATTGCATTCTTTTGGTGCGAGTTTTGTTCCCAGCATTAACTGAGCCTTGTTAATTGACCTTTCTACCCTGGTCATTGTTTTCATTGCCTGGCTATCCTCTTTCTTCCCCATCTGGTCGACCACTCCTAACGCAAATGTGTGTGTGTGCGTGTGCGTGTGCGTGTGTGTGTGTGTGTGTGTGTGTGTGTGTGTGTTTGTGTGTGTGTGTGTGTGTGTTATTCACCGATTGTCTTGTACACGCGTGGGAATCACAATGAGGATATTTTTGAGAAAATCCTATTGTTAGTTTCGGAGCTACAGCCAAGCGTCTTCACTCGGAAACCACATACTCCCATAGAGAACGGGAATATGCCTCCCGGTGCGAGCTTGGAGCTCATTATTACCGATCGTTGAGTAATGCTGGGATCTCACACACCACACACACCCATCCCCCTGCTCATGGGGGACAGTAACCGCCCGAATTCGTCAGTGGAACCAGCGGGGGCCGGGGATCGAACGCCGCACCACAGAATGGTGCCTGACGCTGTAACCCACCGAGCCGTTAAGGCGGAGTTGTGTGTCTGTGTGTGTAGGTGAGGGGTGTTGTACTTAGAAAGAAAAAAAAAATACCACTCGCCTACTGTAGTGTCATCACTCTGTATACT
>JACEEZ010005070.1:115000-130000 GCA_016584305.1 Chionoecetes opilio
TTTGATATATATTTAATTAAAATATTATTATTTTATATATATAATATAATTATATTTTAGATATATATATATTATTATAATATTATATAAAATTATATATTTTTATATATTTAAGGGTATTTTATATATAATAAAATATATAAAATATATAATTTTATATATTTTAAAAAATAATTTTAAATAATTTTTAACAAATTTTAAAATTTTTTAAAAAATATATATCTAATTATATATATATATTTTATAATATAAAATTTTTAAAATATAATTAAAATATAATTTATAGAATTTAAAATTAAAAATTTTAATATATTAGAATTTTATATATATAAATATATATATATATTAATATATATATTAATATATAATATATATATATATTAATATATATAATTATATATTTTTTTTTATATAATTTTATTATATTATTATATTATATAATTTATATATAAGAAAATAATATTATAATATATATATAATTATATTTTTTCATATAAAAAATAAAAAATTATATAAAATAATATATATTCTTATATATAAAAATTTTATATATAAATATCCATTATTTTTATATAGAATTTTATAGATTATTATATTTTATATATTATAATAACCCCATTATATTTAATTATATATATATTATATTTATTAATATATATAATTTTTTTAAATATATATAAAATAATATATAATTTTTTATATAAAAATATAATTTATTAATTTAAAATTTTATACACATAATTAAATGATATTTTATAATAATTTTTAAAATATATATAATATAATTATATATTAAATTATATATAAATAGGGTTATAATTAAAATTTTTTTTATATAGATAAATTTTATATAAAAGAATTTTATATATGATTATATATATTATGAATAATTTTAAATATAAATATATAATATATTTTTATATATATTTTATTATATTTTAAAATATTAAAATATTTTATATATAATTTATATAATTGATATAAAAATATATAATTATATAATGATATTATATAATTTATAAAATATTTAAATTATATATATAAGTATAATAAATTTTTTGTAAAAATATATATATAGTTATAATTTATAATTTTAAAAATTTTATAATTAAAAATATATAAAATCCCTTTAAAAATTATATAAAGGGGTTAATTATATATATATAGATATATATATATTAAAATATATATATTTTATATTTTATATTATATAAATATATGAAAATATAAGGATAATTCATATATATAATTTTATATATTTTAATAATTAATTATAAAATTTATATATATTTTATATAATATATTATATAATTTTATATAATATTTTTAAAATATATAATATATTAAATTTTATATAATATATATATAAATATAATCATATATACATAGTTATATAAAAATAATTATATTTTAAATTATATATTTAATTATAATATATTATATAATTTATATATAAAAATATATTCTATATATATAGTATATTAATTATAAAATAGGGATATATATAAATTTAAAATATATAATTATAATATATTAAAATATATAAAATAAATATATATATATATATAATAAAATATATATAAATATATATTATATATAATTAATATATAATATAATAATTTTTATATAATAATTAAATTAATATAAAATATAAATATAATTATATATATATATAATAATATTAAAACCCATATATATATTAAAAATTTTATTAAATTTTAAAATATATATATAAATTTTATTATTTATTTTATATATTTAATTATATATAATAAATATAATAATTAAAAAATACAAATATATTAAAATTTTAATTTAATTAAAAAAAATCCTAAAATTAATATTTTAATATTTATAGATAATTTTTAATTAAAAAAATAAATTTTATAATATTTTTAATTTATAAATATAAAAATTATTTTTATTTTATAAAAATTTTTTATAAATATATTTATATTATTTATTTTAAAATTTAAATAAATTTTAAGAAATTAATATGAATATTGTATTTAAATTTTTAAAATTATTTAAATATTTTTTTCATTAATTTAAAAATCCGTAATTCCTTGGAAAACCTTTAAAAAAATCCTAAAACCAAACAGTTTTTGGGAAATAGTTTCGCCCCTGGAACCCCAGGTCCACCCGGGAAAAAAAATCCCCTTAAAAAGGGGGAAAACCCTTTTAGACCCGGGTTGGAAAAATTTTATTTTTGGGTGGCCTTTTGGTTATCCCCTTAGACCAAAAAAGTAAAAAGAAAAAGAAAAGAAAAAAAAAGACTCTAAAAACCCCAAAAAAATTTTGAATTAACCGTGTCGCACCACTTTTAAAAAGCTCTTTGGGGAAAGGAGGAGAAGAAGGCCCATAGTTTGCCTCCCCCGCAGGGCCCCCGGGGGGGAAAAGAGGAAAGGGGGGAAAAACAAAAAAAAAGGGGAAAAGGAAAGGGGGGCCAAAAAAGGGGGAAAAGGGAAAGGGGGGAGGGGGGGGGGGCCTCCCTATTTCCCCCCCCTATAACCCCCCCTGGCCCCCATTAAACCCGTTTGGGAGGTTTCTGGGTTGGCCCCTTTGCCTCTTCCCTTCCCCTCTCCCCTTTCTTGGTTTTCCCCCGTGGGTGGAAGGGTTCTTGGAGAATGGCCCCAAAAGGGTTGGGGTCCCGCCCTAGGGGCGGGCCCGCGTGGGGGGCGCGTTTGTTCAATAACCTTGTAGTTGGGAAATTTGCCCAAAGTTCTAGATTTGGAGAAAAATTTTTTTTCAGCTTCTCCCTCTCTCCCCTCTCCTTTTCCTCCCACCCTCCTCTCGCCCCTCGCTCCTTTTCCTTTTGCCTCTCTCCCTCTCCCCTCCTTTCTATCCCCCTCTCTCTTTTTTCCCCCTTTTCTCTTTCCCCCTCCCCCCCTCCCCCTTTTTCCTCTTCCCTTTCCCTTCCCTCTCTTTTTTCCCGGGTTTTTTTCCTTTCCGAAATTTTTAAAACCCTTTCTTGTTTTCTTTTTTCTTATTTCTCCCGGCCCCCCCTTCCTTTCCGGTTTTCCCTTATTTCCCTTTTTGGCCTTCCCCCAAACCCTTCCCCTTTTTCTTGGTTTCCTTTCCCCCCTTTTCCATTATTTAATTTTTTTTCCAATTTTCCCCCTTTAATTTTTTATTTTGGGGTATTCCCGGGGGGCTTTTGTTTTTTCGGAAAACCAACCCTTTTTTTAAAGCCACTCCCTTACAGGCCTTTCCCTTTCCCCTGCCCTCCCTTTTCCCTTTTCCTTAACCCTTTCCCAAAAAAAAAACTTCCCCCCCCCAACCCCTTTTCTTCCCCTTCCCTCCTTTCCCCCCATTGTCTTCCACGGGAAAATTATGGAAATTCGGGGCGGGGGTGCCTGCCAAACCCATATAACCGAAAGGGCCCCCCCCGGGGGACCAAGCATATCCCCCAGGCCCCCCATTCTCCTACCATGCAACCCCCAGAAAAACAACTAATCTTTCCCGCCCAACCCCAGTTTGCGGCCCCCACCCCAAAGTTCCCTCCGATTCCCCTCCAAGGAATTTTAGGGTCCCTGCTCATATGCCCCCTTCAAGGTGTTTGGGGGACAAAAGGCCAGGTACTAGCCCGGATTTAGTCCAAACGGTGAAACGGGAGGGACACCACAAAATTTAAATTTTCCCTTAACCTTTTCAGGGGGAAAAATAAAGGAAATATTTCCCCCTTAAAATTAAAAGGGCTGCCCGGTTCAGCATAATGTCATCAAAAGGTGGCAGTAACTCAGCAGCCGACAGGCGCCGATCCAAGACACACAGACACTCAGACATTGAGACATCCTGTATTAGTATCGATTAACACATACATATAATATAACCAGTACGCTAATAAAATCATCCCCCCCCCCTCCTCCCCCAGAATCATCTTCCAGTTTGAGAGCCCCCACGTTAGAGTGCCGAAGCAATTACTAGGCTGGACGCTTCATCTTGGAACCCACAACAGAGTACATTAACTCCGACCTCTAAGCTGTTACATGCTGTACCTTGGAGCTTGTGCCCGATCCGAGCCTACTTCAGGCCTGCGCGCCCTATATAGAGGAGAGTGAGCTGCTTCACCCGTACCAATAGCAATACCATGCCGTGCTTAATGGCCATCGCGGGCTTAGTAGCCATAATTGTGTCCACTGTCGTAGGGTGCCTCGGTGTAATCATACTGCTCCGCCTCGACCGTGCAAAGGCACGTGGACAGGGACCCCGGCCATGGATTGTCTGGGGCGTCCTGGGAGTCTCCCTGGCGGCGGTGGTGGCCTGGATAGCCCTTCAGGTTTACCTGGACCTCACCCACTTGGAGGACGGACCCTTAATAAGGACATTCCGTCAATGGGTTAAGAGCAACGGCGCCTGGTGGCTGGGGGCGTTCAAGCCACCTGGTGTAGAAAACATCAACACGGCTTGCCCGCCACCAGGGAGGAGCTGGTGGGCCTCGGCGCCCGTGGTGGGGAAATACGTGACCAGCCACCAGATGATGAGGTACCATGAGGACCGCTTCAAGAGGCACGAGGAGCTCATGGAGAAATACAATGAGTTCTCCAGCCAGTGTCTGGGAGCATGGGGCTTCCTGAACCTGCTCCTCATGCTGGTGCACGTGAGGAGGTGGTGCACCCAAGGTGCGTCCTCCCAAGAGGACGAAGGCTCCACCTCGCACCAAGGGCCCACCTCTCTCACCACGCCCCAAAGGTCTTCCTCCTCCCCTGCCCTTAGTCCCGCATCGTCTGAGATCGAGGAGTATATCTTACCTCCCATACTCCCCCATAACCTGTTCATACGCGGCTACCTAGGGGATCACGTGCTCAAACACAAAGATTTGCAGACTATAGAATTCAACTGCCGGCCAAAACCATTGCACAAAAAGACGAAAAATGCCATAAAGAAATATACCAATCGTCTTTATAAAAAAATATTATAGTTCCCCTGACCTCCCCCCTTCCCCCCTTTCTCCCTCTCTCCCCTTCCAATGGCCTCCACCCTCCCAATCAATCAACACAGCTCCCGCCATATCCGGCATTCAGATGGTTCCAGAATTATTTAGGTCAGAGAAAACTACGTTGTATATGAAAATAAAGTCTCCACACAGAGATCCATTAGCTGCGGTGTACCTCAGGGCTCCATTTTAGGGCCAATATTATTTTATATATATATATAAATGATATAACACGTAGCAGTAATAGACTTGATTTTATACTTTTTGCTGACGACACTACCATCTTCCTACAGGGCCAAGAGTTTTATGAACTAAGAGATACTCTGAATACAGAACTAGGGCATATATCAAACTGGTTATTGAGCAACAAACTTACACTAAATATTTCTAAAACACACTGCATGATATCACACTCAACTATGATACAACCCCCTGATATTGAAATTATAATTGATGGCCGTGAGATAAATCAAGTTAAGGAAATAAAGTTTTTAGGAATAACAATAGACAGTAAACTAAATTGGCACTCTCATATAGATGATGTAGGAATAAAAATTTATAAAATATGTGGGATATTCTATATGGGGTGAGACAGTTCTTAAATTCCAACTGTTTAAGACAAATATACCTGTCCGTTGTTTATCCATATATGTTATATTGTTCAGCAGTATGGGGTGGGGCACACAAAACTTACTTAGATAACATATTCATTGCACAGAAAAAGTTAATCCGCATCATGTATCACAAACAAAAATATGACCACACCAATCCCCTCTTTGTTGAAAATAAATTACATAAAGTTCATGACATCATACACCTTCAAACCTGTTTGTTTATGTACAAAGCTTTGTATATTCACCCAGTTGACAGTGGCTTCAGATACCTGTCTCACAATATTGACACCCGACGAAATAATAACCTAAGACTCCCACTTTGTAGGACATCACACGCACAACAAAGTGTTACTTTTCGGGGAGCAAAGGTATGGAATCGACTGCAGGAGGATGTCAAGAATTCCGTGTCACTTAACTCATTTAGATACAAGGTGAAGACAGAAATATTCAAGAAATAGAACTCAAACGGAAATATTTAATTATTGTACTTTTGTGTACTTCAATGTGTGTGGGTTGCGTATTGATGTGGGTGGGTATGTGAGTAATATGTATATGTATGTATGTGTGTATGTGTATGCACGTGTATATGTGTATGTGTATATATGTATAAGTATATCTGTATGTGTGTATGCATATGTATATGTGTATATTTATATGCGTAGGAATAGATTTCTTGTATATATATTTGGTACAGGGTACTGTTTTGGAAATGGTTATTAGTCTTGCATTAACTTCTGATCTATTCATATATTAGTTTTTTTTATCATAATTACTGTTCTTGTTATTGAAACTATCAAGATTACTTCAATCGGTATCTATATGACTATTATCATTATCATTATTATAATTCATTATTACTTTGATATTCAGTATTGATATTATTGTTACTATTATGACTATTATTATCATTATTATTATTATACTAGCCGCAAAGCCGCCCTCCGGGCGGACTTTTTGGCTAGCTCCTGCGGAGGGCTATTGGTGGGCCTTCGGCCCACCACCTGTGTTTGGTGGGCCTTCGGCCCACCAAACATGGACTCTCCAGATAGCCCCTTCTAACTTTCCTGAAATCATGGATGTAGAAATGTATGTATTCCCCCCACCCATTCACTCACCCATTACCCATCACCCCCCACCCATTCACTCACCCATTACCCATCACCCCCCACCCATTCACTCACCCATTACCCATCACCCCCCACCCATTCACTCACCCATTACCCATCCACCACACACCCATTCACCTCACCCATTACCCATCACCACACACCCATTCACTCACCCATTACACCCATCACCCCCCACCCATTCACTCACCCATTACCCACACCCATCACCCCCCCACCCATTCACTCACCCATTACCCATCACCCACCCCATTCACTCACCCATTACCCATCACCCCCACCACCCATTACCCATCACCCCCCACCCATTCACTCACCCATTACCATCGCCCTCCATCCATTCACTCACCCATTACCCATCACCCCCCACCCATTCACTCACCCATTACCCATCACCACATACCCATTCACTCACCCATTACCCATCACCACACACCCATTCACTCACCCATTACCCATCA
This sequence comes from Chionoecetes opilio, assembly GCA_016584305.1. Classification (NCBI taxonomy): domain Eukaryota; kingdom Metazoa; phylum Arthropoda; class Malacostraca; order Decapoda; family Majidae; genus Chionoecetes; species Chionoecetes opilio. The sequence continues at coordinate 122,139 of JACEEZ010005070.1, forward strand.
CCCCCACCCATTCACTCACCCATTGCCCATCACCACACACCCATTCACCCCCCATTACCCATCACCCCCACCCATTCACTCACCCATTACCCATCACCACACACCCATTCACTCACCCATTACCCATCACCCCCACCCATTCACTCACCCACCCATTCACTCACCCCCCACCCATTCCTCACCCCCCACCCATTCACTCACCCATTACCCATCACCACACACCCATTCACTCACCCATTACCCATCACCCCCCACCATTCCTCACCATACCCATCACCCACACACCCATTCACTCACCCATACCCATCACCCCCACCCACACTCACCCTACCTCCCACACACCCATTCATCACCTACACACACCATCACCCCCCTTCATCACCTCACCCCACCCTTACCATACCCACCCATTCACCACATTACCATCACCCTACATCAAGGCTTCCTCAAATTCTCGCAACCCACTTATGTTTTCACAATTCTCGCTAATAGGCTGCTAAAAAAAAAAAAAAAAAAAGTGATCGGATCATCTCATAAGTGGGCTTATGACCTTCCCCTGGTCAACCTGATTCCAAAAATGTGCCATGTGAGGTGTTTGCGCCACGGGGGGCGGAACCTATACCACACACACACACACACACACACACACACACACAGACAGACACACTTTCGCTTATATTATTATAGATATATATTTTTTTTCTTTTTCTTTTTCTCATCATTGTTATTATCGATATCATTTTTATCTCTATTAATATTATCATCATTATTATCATTATTGTCTTCTTTTCTACCATTATTGCTTTTATATTTATTTTGATTATTATCACTATTTATCATAGTTATTATTATTGAGTCTTATTATTATTTTTACTATACACATATTTTTTTTGTTTTCTTCATTACCATTATTAGCGTTTATTTTAATGTTTTTATTATTATTATTATTATTATTATTACAGGTATTGTTATCTCTTTTCTTACTTAAAATTATTAGGTATGTCAATGTATAATTATCAATAGTCCACTTTAGTCCACGAGAGACAACGAAATTATTATAGCATGAGGTCCATAAAAGAGCTTCGGCTTAATGGACCGTGGCTTATACGACTGTATAATTGATTATGAAAAATATTGTATACTAGCCGCAAAGCCGCCCTCCGGGCGGACTTTTTGGCTAGCTCCTGCGGAGGGCTATTGGTGGGCCTTCGGCCCACCACCTGTGTTTGGTGGGCCTGCGGCCCACCAAACATGGACTCTCCAGATAGCCCCTTCTAACTTTCCTGAAATCATGGATGTAGAAATGATCCCTTCTATTCACCCCCACCCATTCACTCACCCATTACCCATCACCCCCCACCCATTCACTCACCCATTACCCATCACCCCCACCCATTCACTCACCCATTACCCATCACCACACACCCATTCACTCACCCATTACCCATCACCACACACCCATTCACTCACCCATTACCCATCACCCCCCACCCATTCACTCACCCATTACCCATCACCCCCACCCATTCACCCACCCATTACCCATCACCACACCACCCATTCACTCACCCATTACCCATCACCCACCCACACCCATTACCCATCACCCCCCACCCATTCACTCACCCCCCACCCATTCACTCACCCATTACCCATCACCACCCACCCATTCACTCACCCATTACCCATCACCCACACCCATTCACTCACCCATTACCCATCACCACACACCCATTCACTCACCCATTACCCATCACCCCCCACCCATTCACTCACCCATTACCCATCACCACACACCCATTCACTCACCCATTACCCATCACCCCCACCTACCCTTCACCCATCACCCTCACCCCACCCACACCCCCAATCACTCACCCATACCCCACCCCACATTCACTCACCCCCCACCCATTCACTCACCCATTACCCATCACCCTACATCAAGGCTTCCTCAATTCTCGCAACCCACTTATGTTTTCACAATTCTCGCTAATAGGCTGCTAAAAAAAAAAAAAAAAAAAGTGATCGGATCATCTCATAAGTGGGCTTATGACCTTCCCCTGGTCAACCTGATTCCAAAAATGTGCCATATGAGGTGTTTGCGCCACGGGGGGCGGAACCTATACCACACACACACACACACACACACACACACACACACACACAGACAGACACACTTTCGCTTATATTATTATAGATTACACCTAAGACACCCCCCGTCCTGAACCCCCAATAGACAACTACTCCCTCCCCCGTCCCCCAAGAGTCAACAACTCCCTCCCCCGTCCCCTCATAGGGCTATATTCAAGAAATTTTCTTGACGCGTTGTGTCGGGCCGCGGCATACAGGAATCATTTGAAAACTTTGACTCGTCGCGCTCCACTGGTTGCATTGAGTCAGCTGAGAGCAGATCCCACCTCCATCCCGCTCTGCCTTATTCCATCCTATTTCTTCCCAGGCCATTACAGGTGAGTTTTCAACACAACCGAGAGTAACATGCATACCTTGTGAATGCACATGTGTCATAGTTAAGGTAAAATCAGGTCCAGGAGGCCTTATATAGGTGTGTGAAGTTGTGAGGAAGCCAGGCAGCGGCGGGAGGTGGAGGTCAGCCATTGTGTGGTGCAGTACTGGCTTCAAATGTACTCACAAGCATAATTCGGGCCCATTTTTTCTGCACCAACGCCTCAGACAAGTGGCGAACACTAACTAAGCTATTATTTTAATGTCAGAAATTATAAATTTCACTAGTAAAATGTATTAGATATGTATAAAACAGTCAAAATACTGATGCCGCTTTGGGCTCGCTTGTGTTGGTACGCCTGTCAAATATCCACCAGTCGGGGCAGTTCTTGTAGATGCCACCAGTGGAGGAGTAGAGGTACGACGGTGGAGAATCTCCACCGGCCGGGATTTGACGAGCATTCTTGAATATAGCCCATAGACAACAACTCCCTCCCCCGCCCCCCAATAGTCAACAACTCCCTCCCACGTCTCCCAATAGTCAACAACTCCCTCCCACGTCCCCCAATAGACAACAACTCCCCTTCCACGTCCCCCAATAGTCAACAACTCCCTTCCACGTCCCCCAATAGACAACAACTCCCTCCCACGTCCCCCAATAAACAACAACTCCCTCCCACGTCCCTCAATAAACAACAACTCCCCTCCCACGTCCCCCAATAAACAACAACTCCCTCCCACGTCCCCCAATAAACAACAACTCCCTCCCACGTCCCCCAATAAACAACAACTCCCTCCCACGTCCCTCAATAAACAACAACTCCCCTCCCACGTTCCCCCAATAGACAACAACTCCCTCCCACGTCCCCAATAAACAACAACTCCCTCCCACGTCCCTCAATAAACAACAACTCCCCTCCCACTTCCCCCAATAAACAATAACTCTCCTCCCACGTCCCCCAATAGTCAACAACTCCCCTCCCACGTCCCCCAATAGTCAACAACTCCCCTCCCACGTCCCCCAATAGTCAACAACTCCCCTCCCACGTCCCTAAATAGACAACAACTCCCCTCCCACGTCCCTAAATAGACAACAACTCCCCTCCCACGTCCCTAAATAGACAACAACTCCATCCCACGTCCCCCAATAAACAACAACTCCCCTCCCATGTCCCCCAATAAACAACAACTCCCCTCCCACGTCCCCAAATAGACAACAAGTCCCCTCCCACTTCCCCCAATAGACAATAACTCCCTTCCCATGTCCCCCAATAAACAACAACTCACTCCCACGTCCCCCAATAAACAACAACTCCCCTGCCACCAAAAAGGGCAGGGGTCCCCCAAAAAGGGCAGGGGAAGCAACAACTCCCTTCCCACGTCCCCCAATAAACAACAACTCCCCTCCCACGTCCCCCAATAAACAACAACTCCATCCCACGTCCCCCAATAGACAACAACTCCCCTCCCCCGTACCCAAATAGACACCAACTCCCCTCACCCCAAGAGAAACAAAACAAAAAATATATATAGAGAATAGAAATATCCGGCAGTTTCAACCTACCTCAGAAAGCATAAACTTTTCAATTTACCCGCTGGCATTGCACACTTTTTTTTCCTAATCATAAGAACATCAGAAAATAAAGAAGCTACAAGAATCCGTGAGACCTACACGTTCCTGTTACTTAACACTACCTACATCTACATCCACCTTTCATCCACATCCATAAAGTTGTCTAGCCTCCTTTTAAAACTCCCTATTGACTCCGCACTAACCACCTGACGACCAAGGGGGAGATGCTGAGAAGTGCCTTAGAGGTAAGGCGAAAAGAGCGCCTTACCCGTCTTCAGGCGCTTTTGTAACGGCCCGGCTAAGGCACCGGCTCTGGCCTATGTACAGTCGATATTTCAGGAGCTTTTGCCTTGCCTTACTCCTCCAACGGCCAAGGCGTGGGCGTGGTCCGAGAATCCTATAGCCAATCACGTTGCCTGTCTGAGCGCTGTTTAGGCTTCGACCAATCACAAGGCTTGAACACTTCTCCGCTGAGACAAGAATGTTTGTCCCTCCCTCCCTCACACCAAGTACTAAGGCAGGGATGCAACGCTCTCCCCGCGGCCCGCCGAAAACCTGTTTTGTCACAAGTTTGACGTTCATCGCAGGTTTTGACCACCTACATATTTTTGCATTGGGACGTGCTACATACCATGATAAACGGAAAACTGTGCTGATTCCGAGGCTGTGAGTGAAAATTTAATGCAAGCAAAATTATAGGAATAAGGAGGAGTTGAATAAAAAAAGGTGAAAGAAAAAAAAATTGTATACACGATTTAATTTTGCTCTCATTATCTTATTATAGGTATAGTTTACTGTAATTTTTATACATACATGATATTCACTAATGTCTCGTGAAGATGATGGTATGTTCAGTTGTCCTAAATATCATCTGGTAGTATGATAATACCATGAAATAGTACATTTTAGTGCGGGCGGAGCACCCTCGGTGACACTTCTCTAGTCACTTCGCCCGCCGCCCGCCCGCCCAACCAACACACAACATTTCTATCGCCAGCATTTAACACCCTAGTGCCACATTTAGCCTTCCACGATCGATTCATACACACCTTGCAACACTATTATTACGTAAACACCAATTGTTACGTTGTAGGAACTGAAACAAGGCTGTATTTGCCTTCTAAACAGAAGATGAATGTCTGTTGTCAAAGGCCAACAGCAGCTCACTAAGGCATGGTCAGACCATGCCTTAGTTTTTAGGGCCTTTAGCGGTGCCACTAAGGCGGCATTCTCGACTGAGCATAGCGGTGGGAGGGCAGTTTGCCTTACCATAGGCGCCCTAGTGGATAGGGCGCCCTAGCTCGCTCTCAGCATCTGGCCCCAAGTCCATTCCAATCATTTACCACCCTATTTGTGAACCAGTTTTTCCCTACTTCTTCTCTAAATCTACGTTTTTCCAGTTTGAAATCCGTTAATTCTTGTTCTACCCTGCTTACTAGCCGTAAGAACTGTTCCAACATCTCCTTGATTATATCCCTTAAACCACTTTAAAACTTCTATCAGATCGCCACTTACTCTACGCCACGCGATTGTGTGTCAATTTCATAGTTTCAATTTCTTCTCATAACTAAAGTTACGCATCCACTGTATCATTTTAGTCATCCTTCTCTGGACTGACTCTAACAAGGCTATATCCATCCTATAATGCGGAGACCAAAACTAGTACCGCATAGTCTAGATGAGGTCTGACTAGACTCCACTAGAGCAATCATTCATCGTTATATATTAACGAAAAACATGATATAGCGAAGGTCTATTACACGCAATCAAGACAGACACTTATCACAGTCGAGTTCACGAAACTCTTATTCCTCTAAAAGCAGCGGGTCTGGATAACATTTAATGTGCAGCGTGTTAGCCTTTCCGTGGCAGTCCCTCCCACCGTCCCTCCCTCCCTTCACCACATATTCCTTCCAGCCAGCCAGCCGTCCACGTCTAAACCTGGAAAACTCTTGTTGAATTTATTCAACCAACAGAAATATATCACAAGTTTTCCTCTTGGTGGCACCGTATCACTGCACTTTCCACCTTACGACAGTCTGTGTCTTTTTCTTGTGCTCTGTCTGTATCTTTTCTTTCTCGTTTTTTCAACCCGTCAGGGTGGCTCGATTGGTAGAGGTGTGGGCTCGCGTGCAGCGTCCCTGCGTTTGATCCCACCAGGTTCCCACCAGGTTCATCCTGGCGTGGTGGCGCTTTGTATAGTCAATAACCTTGTCGTTGGTACTTGCAAAGTGTCTAGATAGGATCAAAGTATCTTATCTCTTTTTTTTCATTGGTTTGATCTTTTTTTTCTTTTTTTGCCTATTTCCAATACTACTTGCATAGAGGACTTGTCAATAGCATGGTGTAAATCTAGTATATCCATTCGGTTTTTAGAAATTCCACATCGAAATTCGATGAATACATATTTTTTATAGAATTTATCTCTCTCTATTTCGTTAGGTGCGTTGCCAATCGCAAGTCGCCGCGCTATCCACACACAGTGCTGTATCTCCTCTTGGTCGCTGTTTATGCCGGGACGCAGCTCGACGACGGAGTATCGTACTTCTTTCTCTATTTCTTTTTTTTTGCTTTGAAAGTTTATCCATTTCTGAAAACGAGCGTCATTCTTATTCCGACTGCCATGCACAAACATCGTGTACTGAAAATGCTACATGTTTGCCCGGGTTTGTGTGTGTGTGTGTGTGTGTGTGTGTGTGTGTGTGTGTGTGTGTGTGTGTGTGTGTGTGTGTGTGTGTGTGTGTGTGTGTGTGTGTGTGTGTGTGTGTGTGTGTGTGTGTGTGTGTGTGTGTGTGTGTGTGTGTGTGTGTTCACCTATAAAGTTATAGTTTGGGGAGGAGATAGCTGAATGGTTAGTCTTCGAGTTGCCTGCTCGGTGACCCGAGTTCGATCCCCGATGAGGGCGAATATCCACGTAAAATCTTTCTGCAACCGTCAAGTGGCCTAAGAAAACTCACATACTGTCCATTATATGTAGTACCTTCGATTGCGAGTGCATCGGAGGACATAGGAGGACGGCATGAACCTCTAATCACAGGCGTCACTATAAAAATCCTACCTGCGCCACCACGGGCGAGGGACAACCATCACAGCCCTCAAGTGAACCTCCAGGGCCTGCCATCCCAGCCTTGGAGGCCACTGCCTACAGGCGCTATGGGCACGAATGTAAAATAAATAAATAAATAAATACAAGCATGCAAGTCCTAGTTGAGGTATAATTGTGTGGTCAATGTGGACAATGTGTGGAGACGCAAACTATGCCATGCAATACTTTCTTCATCTTTTTCAACAAATTTCTCTTATCAAACAGTAAAAGAAATCTAACACCTAACTTACCCCGAAAAGTTACGCTTAAGAGGCTTCAGACCAGCCGGTATATCGTTCTTTACCTAGACGAGCCGCCAAAGTCCCTTGGCGGCAGGTATCCCAAACCTTATTCAACAGTGGCGGACTTTTAATTAGCGGAATCCAGTCGTGACACTTAGGGAGAATCACTTACTGTTACAAGCTCCTGGGGCCTTTAGGTGGTGGTGGGTAATGGACCAGTCAGGAGGAAAAGGAGGAGGTGGCGGGAGAGGAAGGGCGAACACTTGAACGCGCATGGATGAGTAAGAAAAGCAGGGAAATACGATAGTGTAGGAATGAAAATCAGTAGGATAAAGAACAGAAAGCATAAAGTACTGAGGAGAAGAGATATGAATGGGGACATGGAAAGCCGAGGATATCCGATAAGGTGAGGTAGGTAAGTGTTAAGTAAGACAAGAGAACTACGCTTGTGCACATGGAAAGGAAGGAGGGAAGGAGGAGGGAGCGGGGATCCGTA
>JACEEZ010005070.1:135000-173392 GCA_016584305.1 Chionoecetes opilio
CAAGGCCCCGAGTTCAAGTCCCACCAAGGAGCAACTGTAAATCCATCGTCGAGTGGCCGAAGCAACCCACATGCTGCATTCATGTTCCTTCATGGTAATAATCATGGTAATAATTCAAGTGAGGCGGAGGGGCAATAGGTGGCAGCGTGTGCCTAAAAAAAACTGCGGGTAGAACATCACAGCAAACGGACCTTCACCAAAAACATCACAGGTGTCACTATAAAAATCCAGTCTGCGCCACCAACGAGCGGAGGGAGGACCAACCATCATCAACCTCCAGATTGATAATAAAATAACCTACAGGCGCTATAGACTTCAACGTAAACACACACACACACACACGAGGATTTTTCACTGACAAATTCGGGCGGTTACTGTCCCCCTTGAGCAAGGGGAGGGAGGTTTGTGGTGTGTGAGGTCCCAGCATTGCCCAAAGATCGGTAATAATGAGCTCCAAGCTCGCACTGAGAGGGTGAAAACTGGCGATCGCGGGCTAGCTCGCGTGGACAAGACCATGGGGTGAATAACACACACACACACACACGCACACACACACACACACACACACACACACACACACACACACACACACACACACACACCCACACACCCACCCACACACACACACACACACACACACACACACACACACACACACACACGGGGTAAGGAATGATAAGAGTCACCAGGGCGGACCAGACAGGCGCCATGTTGAGGGGGCAATATTGAGGAGGGTCACCAATATTATAGAAAAGAGGCAAGATTATCGAGGATAATAACAAAAGAAATATGAGGTCCGGCATAGGAAGGGTCTGTTCAAAATATCGAAAGCTTTCTGTTCAGAGGATCTACGACTATAATTGTAACAAAAAAAATGCAATGCTAGTAAGAAAGGCTAATACTGACAAAACACAATTTTCTTTACTACTTTCAATCGACAAAAAGAACTGAAAAAGAAACCTGCATGTGAATATTTCTGTCAAAAGACTCGTTCTCATGATATTGCAGAAAGTTTGTGGCCATTGCATCATATTTTGGAGATGGAATGACAGCCCGGACGGTGTACCTCTTGTCCCTGGTGGCGCCTTTGTTCTCTGTGTTGTATCTCAAGGGTATAAGGGAGGGTGAGGATTACAGGGGTGACGTGAGCCCCAAACACGGTCCCGGAGTAAGATTCCTCGCGGTGTTTCTAACTCTTGCTTGGAGGAGATGCATCGCCTTGATCAATAGACAGAACAGAATTCCGGTGTATTTGGCCCACATTGAAATTAATGACGATTCTCTCTCTCTCTCTCTCTCTCTCTCTCTCTCTCTCTCTCTCTCTCTCTCCTCTCTCTCTCTCTCTCTCTCTCTCCTCTCTCTCTCTCTCTCTCTCTCTCTCCTCTCTCTCTCTCTCTCTCTCTCTCTCTCTCTCTCTCTCTCTCTCTCTCTCTCTTCTCTCTCTCTCTCTCTCTCTCTCTCTCTCTCTCTCTCTCTCTCTCTCTCTCTCTCTCCTCTCTCTCTCTCTTCTCTCTCTCTCTCTCTCTCCTCTCTCTCTCTCTCTCTCTCTCTCTCTCTCTCTCTCTCTCTCTCTCTCTCTCTCTCTCTCTCTCTTCTAATCGTTCTCTCGTGTCAATCACCTCTCTCATCTCCTGCACTGTCTTTTCTCCAACTCTTTACGTCTCAACACTCTGACGTCTCCATCCACGACGATGTCAAAGACAATGTCGGAGGATGCGAGACCAACGTGCTCATATCCTTTTCCTTTTTTCTTCCTTGCACACATAAACGCAGGGTATATCTCTAACATAGAAAGTAGCGTTTATGCCCACGAGTTTTCTATTTTATACAGAATCTAATGTACTTATTAGTGTGTTTTCCATATTTACGAGCACGACCATTTGTTCACAAGTATCACGTGTATGCTTGTTGTTCCAGTAGATAGTGACGGTTTCGGTGTCCGTCCTATTGTGTTTAGGAAGCGGGAACTAAAGACCTAGATGTGTGTAGCCTTAGCACAGCAGCTGACGGTCGTGTGCCAACCATAGGTGCGGGCGAACAGGAAACTTATACATTATAGCTGAACATCACCACTGAGTGAAGTGTACGCGAAAAAAATACATATTAATAAATAAAGAAAAAAAAAATAACTCAGACATGGAGTAAGGTAGATGAAACACGGATTTGACTCATTGATAAACAGAAGAGCCATAATCGAAATGAGATAAGTGAACGTAGTGGTTGTGAAGGTTACATGAGCAGTGTGTTGGATGCCTAGATATTTCACCTCACTGGATTAAGGATGAATGCTCGAATAGCACTCTTCTGGTTTCTAATAAACCCTAAGAGCTAACAATGATTATATACACAGTTTGTCTCTAATCCACCAAGCCACAGATGGCTATGGTTCAAGGAAGAACTACAACATTATTATTTTTTATTTTTTTTATTTTTTTACATTCGTCTCTATATACCGTCTGTAGGCAGTGACCTCCAGGGTGGGATGGTAGGCCCTGGAGGACAATGATAGTTGGCCCTCGCTCGTGGTGACGCAGGCAGGATTTTTATAGTGACCTGAGCTAATGGGCAGCATGTGGGTGTTCTTAGACCACTCGACGGTGCAGAAAGATTTTAAGTGGATTTTTGTTATCATCGAGGATCGAACTCGGGTCACCAAGAACGCTACTTAGAGACGCTAACCAATCTGCCACCGCCTCCCCGTTAAAGAATACAGCCATGTTGCAGATCAGAGTGGACGAGGACATACTCCTTTATCAACAACTCGCGTGTACATTGTGGCAAAGGTTCATTCGTGACGCACGGAAAATCAACAGAGCGCACGATTCTACCTGCAGTTTACGTGTGCGTATATCTGCTTGTAAACGCTGCAAAAAATGAACAGTTATAAGAACTTCTCATTATGTGCAAAACCCTCGGCGTAGTGTGCTTTAAATCGAAGCCTTGTGAAGACCCGCCTAGTCAGTGAATTAACTATCTGAAGGTGGTATTATACGCAATCCTTGCAGCATAATTAGATTGCCTTGCAAATTCAAAATTATTACTATGAAAATGGAATAACGTATGTGTAATATTGGTTAATATGGAAAGCTAATGATAATATTATTACATTGGCCACCTTCAATTGTCATATTAGAGATTGAGCGCGAGAGTGGTACTGAGAAGGTGTTGCCATCTTAGTGACATATATTTTTATCAAGAAATGGTTATATCTCTATAACGAAGCATTTTTTGAGAAAATCCTATATATTTTTTCCTTCATCCATCGCTGAATGCATTCATTTGTAGCACAAATAATGACACGGTTACGGAGAATAAGCGGACATACAAACACCACGGGTATCATTACCGTAACACAATCGGCCTCTGGCCGAGTGTTAAATGCTTTGTTTTAATTAGACAGTCGGATTCCCCTGGTCCGTGCCAGTTCTGAGTTGATCGCTGGGCGCCAGCCGAAGTGGGTTTGAAGCGAGGGACGACTGCTGCTACTACCAAACCGGCCGCCAATAAGCAAAACCAGTGAGGTCAACAACAGATTCGCGCAACAGCGAACAAACAGCTCGAACCTGTCGAGTAATCCATTTATTTCATGTGCAAACATTTTTAAGTGACAAGTAAGACAAAGATTTCAATGAAACGTGATGGCACAGTTGTCTTAAATATTCCCTTAGTTGAATAGTTGAATGATCTCCATCACCACTTCTTAATGTTTTGTGATGTTCTCTGACGGTCACATTGGTTACATCATGATTCCTGAAAGGATTTTAATGTCTAACGGAAAACAAATAGCTGACATTTTTTTAAACAAAACATTTCAAGAAAAACTAAGGTATGTACTAGTATTATGTTAGCATTTCCAAGGATTCATCGTCGCACAACTCTTTGTTCTTAGTGATCTTGACCTAAGGAACGATTCAAATTCTTTACGTTGTCATTTCTTGGCCATCATTCAACGCCGAACAGGTCCCCTGATACTCGCAGGTATCCTATTATGCTGCAGGAGTCACGTATTCACTATTTGCCAAGAAGGACCGCTCCCTTTTTTTACATTCGTGTATTACAAAGAGGTACGTCGGCGTGATAGAAAGTACATTTTCGTGGTCTCTTTGTTCTTGTCGCCACAGTGATCAGACGGCGCAGCTCTGCGGGAATTCGTTTTCACTGAGTTCATATTTCTTGCCTTAATCACTCGAAAGACTTGCTGATCAGCAAAAACCTCAGCCATGACGTCCTTGTGGGATATGGATCTAATCTTACGTAAATTCATGCGATAAGGAGCCTGAGTCTGTAATGCCCAGTATAGGCACTTTCATATCAAATGCGTCTAATCATAACTTCTTATCGAAATTCTCATATTTATCGCATGTTATCTCTCTTCCTTCTCCCCCCTTTCCCCTTTCCCCCCCTTTTCTTCACCCTTAGTCTAGGATACCAGCGAGATACATATATTTTGTTTTTTGTTTCCCACGCTCAGTCCTCCCCGGAGAACAAGCAACTTTGGATCTTACCGGACCTCGTGGCATCCTCACTAGAGAGAAATGTTGGAACCATTAGTACATAGCCGATTACCTTATTTCGTTCATCTAAGGTACAACGTGAAAAACACGAATTTCTATGTAAAAATTTTCCCAAAGGTTGAATATAGTTAAGTTTCATAGGATGTAAGTAAATTTCTCTCAGTAGAGGTTAAGAGATCATAGGGTGTAATAGGTTACATTCCTATCGCGAGAAACTATCTGCCAACTCCCCCCTTCATATTTCTGAAACCATAGAATGTCCTGAAAGGATGTCTTGTAGAATAACGAATGATAAATTATAAAGCCTAAATTCATCCTTATACCTGTGTGTATCATCACGTGAGAATAGCGAATCTTATTGGTAAGGGTAGGTTTCCCTAAGTGTTGAGCAAGTTTTTTTAACACCTCCTCCCTACCCACGCGAATTCACCCCTTTAAATAGCCTCGCGACAAAGGGAGATTGAGCGACCATTCCCTTCTCCCATCTGACACACAGACACACAGGAGACGATGGAACTAGGACGGGTTGTCATCATCCTGGCAGTGAGAACAACATTTCCTCAGTAGAAAAAATCCCCCCCCCCCCCCCCCCCCCCCCCCCCCCCCCCCCCCCCCCGTTTCTTTAGAATGATACCAGTTTCATATTAGGGTAGGAAATGTCGATAGGATGGAAGTAATAGTAAAGGAAATCTGGCTGGTTTCAAGAACCCTCAGTTGATGTGCCGACGAGGAAATGTCTCGATCGGAAGGTTACTCGTCCATGCCATGTCTCGGGGCCACGAGTATAAATTGAGTAACATGTTTGCTTATGATGAATATTTGGTGGTAAAGAACCTTCACGCACTATAACGGAAAGACCGGTACATAAGTGGAGTGTAATATGTTTTCTTTGTCTTTTTTATACATCAATTTTTTTATAACCAAAATAATTCGATGGACTTAGTATATTCCATAATCCATGAGCTTAGTCAAAAATAAAATAAGAGACAGGAATACAAACCCCCTTTCAGAACACTGAGCCCAATATTCTAGAAATCCACGCCTAGAAGATTCTAATGCTAACCTACATATCTTGGTAAGAAACCTAACACGTCACGCTACCTCATTATAAGTTTGTCTACCAAGCAAAGATCCTCAGCTAAAATAAACCGAATGACCTCTTCATCTCGGCCAAGGTTTCCACAGCTATTGTAAGTTTCTTTTTCTTTTTCTTTTTGGTAAGTCAGTTTCGAAGTGGAGATAAGATTTTGTATATCCTTTTCATGAAGGTGGTTTCCCCTAGACCAGTGTTTCTTAACCTGGGGTGCTAGCACCCCAAGGGGGTCAATCAATCAATCATTGGGGGCATACGCCGGGGGACGCGTCGCCTCGCCCACCCTACGACGCCACTCCCGGGGGTCACCACGCGCGAGTTCCCATGCAGGCTCCTTTCCCATACAGTAGCTCATACGAGCAGCTCTCGACAAGAAACATCAACTTGCCCCAGCCACGAGCCTTGTGGGCGCCCCCTTGGCCTCCTCCACGCCGGATTGTCTCTTACAGATACAACCCGATGGGAAGGATCGGTTTCAGGGTAGCGTGCCACATGCCCATATAGGCGAAGTTGGCGCTGACGGACTATGCAGGTAATAGGCCTCGATTCAGTCTCACGGTGCAATCGCTGATTTGACATGTAATCATCCCAGCGATACCCCATGATTCTGCGAAGACAGTTATTACCAAAGGCATTGATTCGTCTCTTCAAGTCACTATTTAGTGTCCATGTCTCACAACCATAGAGTAAGACAGGGATCACAAGCGACTTGAAGATCCGGATCTTTGTCCTTCTGCACAGGTACCGACAACGCCAAATACTCCCGCTGAGCGAGTCCATAACACCGTGGGCTATGCCAATCCGCCGTAAGACTTCTTGACGTGATCCGCCGTCATTATGGACTGCGCTGCCAAGGTATGTAAAACTTTCCAAGATCTCAATGTCCTCGCCACACGCATGAACAGACTGCACTGCTTCTTCTAGTAAGTCTTCAAACACCTGGACCTTGGTCTTGAGCCAGGAGACCTCAAGTCCCAAAGGCTTTGCCTCCTCGTGCAGCGCCTCGAGAGCCATCACCAGGACCTCCAGCGACTCAGCAAAGATTACTGCATCATCGGCAAAAACAAGATCAGTGATCTTGGTGTTGCCGACAGATGCTCCACAATCACTTTGATCTACAACCTTGTCCAATACCCAGTCCATACAAGCGTTGAAAAGTGATGGGGCAAGGACGCACCCTTGCCTCACTCCTGTATTCACAGGAAAGAAGCTGGATACACCTGCCCCACACTTCACAGCACTCTCAGTCCCAGAATACAGACCAGTTATCAAACCAATAGTCCTTGCAGGAATCCCTCGAAGTCGCAGAAGATCCCAGAGTGACTCACGATGCACTGAGTCAAACGCCTTCTTGAGATCAATATAGGCTGCAAGCATCCCCTGTCGAAACTCACGTCGGCGTTACACCAGGATACGAAGCGCTAGGATACTGTCCGTTGTTGACTTACCAGGCATGAACCCAGACTGCTGAGGTCTCTGATGCTTCACCAGATGACTGCGAATTCGTGTCAGCAATAGAGGGGCAAGCACCTTGCCTGGTACGCTGAGCAGTGTAATACCGTGGTAATTGTTGCAGTCCTGACGGTCCCCTTTCCCTTTCCAGATAGGGACGACCAGCCCCCTTTTCCAGTCAGGAGGAATGGTACCTGATTGCCACACGGCAGTCAGGACAGCATGCAACCCGCGGATCATGGCCTCACCCCCAGCTTTGAGGAGCTCCGCACTGATATTACAAACACCAGCTGCCTTTCCACCCCTCAACTTTGCTACAGCCTCTCTGACTTTGTCAAGAGAGGGTGCAGTTTCGTCAATGGGAGGATCGGCATCCACTGCCTGTAACCCAGTGGTGTGAAGCTGCTCAGTTGGAGGGTCCACCGTGAACAACTGCCCAAAGTACTCAGCCCAACGAACCATCTGCCCCAGGGGGTGCTGAAATCAATTTTTGGGGGTGCTGGGAAATGCTGCATATATGGCGGTACAATGTTAGAGTTCCTCGCAATGGGTACAAAAGTATCGAAGGGATACTTTTTGACAAAAGTAGTATTTTTATTTGATAAACTTTAACCTCATTATGCTGACTTTCAGTAGTAGTAGTCTTTTTGTAGTAGTGTAGCAACTCTAGTCTTTGTAACCAGATGTTAGCCAGAGTTAGGGGGTGCTGGACTTACTAGACCTGACTACAGGGGGTGCTGAGGTCGGAAAAGGTTAATAAACGCTGCCCTAGACCATAAACAAGGAAGGGATGGTGGCAGCATTAACTTATGATAACACGATAAACATATCAAATTAAATAAACCCCAGTTTCAACCAACACAATTCCACCTTAACTCGGCGTTATGTGTGACACCATAAAGATACGAATGGGAAGTGTGTGAGGCAAGTTGTAAGACTCAAGCACTAAGACTCCAAAGCTCCCAGTGACCCTGTGAATCATTCCCCTCATGCACCCCGCCCCTCCCCATGCCCTAAACAAGCCCTCCTAAGACTGCTTCATCGCGCACCCAAGCACCTTTATTTCTCGGTCCAGCATCACCTATTTTTACCAACTCTTTACTACATTATAGCAACTCGCTAATTCATCACCATCCCATCTTAACCCACCAGCCCGCATCACCCTCCATTAATCACACCATTGGAGGACAGAGTTAAAACCAGAGGTACTAGATTACCTATGGTTACTGTCACTCAAAGATAATGGTACAGCTTATATATTCATTTTCCATATAAAGACTGAATTTTACCTTTACCATAATCCATTATTCCACATGTTGACGGATATAAGGGCACGCCAGAAGCTTACATCAATATACTATGCCATAATCAATCAATCATTGGGGGCATACGCCGGGGGGCGCGTCGTCTCGCCCACCCTACGACGCCACTCCCGGGGGTCACCACGCGCGAGTCCCCGTGCAGGCTCCTTTCTCATACCAAGCAGCTCTCGACAAGAAACATCAACTTGCCCCAACCACGAGCCTTGTGGTCGCCCCCTTGGCCTCCTCCACGCCGGATTGTCTCTTACAGATATAACCCGATGGAAAGGATCGGTTTCAGGGTAGCGTGCCACATGCCCATATAGCCAAAGTTGGCGCTGACGGACTATGTAGGTAATAGGCCTCGAATCATTTTCACGGTGTAATCGCTGGTTTGACACGTAATCATCCCAGCGATACCCCATGATTCTGCGAAGACACTTATTACCAAAGGCATCGATTCGTCTCTTCAAATCGCTACTTAGTGTCCATGTCTCACAACCATAGAGTAAGACAGGGATCACAAGCGACTTGAAGATCCGGATCTTTGTCCTCCTGCACAGGTACCGACAACGCCAAATACTCCTGCTGAGCGAGTCCATAACACCGTGGGCTATGCCAATCCGCCGTAAGACTTCTTGACGTGACCCGCCGTCATTATGGACTGCGCTACCAAGGTATGTAAAACTTTCCAAGATCTCAATGTCCTCGCCGCACGCATGAACAGACTGTACTGTTTCATCTAGTAAACCTCCAAACACCTGAACCTTGGAGACCTTGCCACCTTTATGGCGTGAAGAGGGCAAAAATATAATAATTATTGCAGTACTGTATGCATAGTGGTCATTGTGATTTCATATATCGGTAAGTTGTTTGTTACGCATGATATAATAATTATGTGATAAGAACTGATAATAAATGTTTTACACAATTTACCAGCTATCGTAAATTTACTGTTATCTGTGCACACCTACATAGATTAAAAGTTAAATTATTTAGACAAATTTTACATTCACTAAAAAACAATTACATTTACAGGTAAATACACAATCTTGACTAAATGCCACAATTATATGCTTCTTAATCTGTCATGAATGGTTACCGTACATGTCTTACAAAACAGGGTGCGAACAGCTGTCGTTTGACACACATGGGCCCGAAATGAGGAAAAAAGAGACCAAAATTCCACTTGCTACTGAAATATATAACACCTTAAAAGCATTAGGCCTGGTTACTCCTCTGTTATATGTCGTGAAGTTAATGACCTCTTCACAACAAACAGCACCAAATATAATACTCACTAAAAGCTATTCATGTGTAACAAAAGAAAACTGTTTAAATCAAGAATTAATCTGATATCGTATCTGGACGGTGATCTTTTGAACATTATAGTCATAGAGAGAAAGGAGGACACAGCACAACGCAACACCTGCGGTAAAAGATTCATAGGTGACACACAGGAAAATGTGCAAGTTCTGGAAGGTTAAATGCAGTTTCCACTTCCACGAGACCTCTTGACTGGCAATAAAATATAAATTTGACGTCAACTGAAATAATGTATTAATATAGTGGGCACTTCATTATGCATAGGTGATTCAGACAGACAGGATTTAAACTCCATCTTAGATATAAATACCAGAAAATAAGACGCCTCCACACAATGACAATGGTGGCGTCTACAGTAATGTTCTAAGGGCACATGAGGCTCCTCGACGGGTACACGCTGAGCATCGCGGTGAGGCAGTGGCTGCGTGCCGACCAAAGACCCTTCAAGCAAAATAGGAAAGCTGTGTCCTAACTTAAGTATAATATGTGATGCCTAATACGAGCGCCATCTGTTGTTGTCCAATGTAACTGTCGATTAAGGCGTGTATTCAAATCCAATAAATACTTTCTCTAACATTATGATTAATACTCTATGCATTTTTAGCACGCACACACACACACACACAACCACACCACACACAACACACACACACACACACACACACACACACACACACACACACACACACACACACACACACACACACACACACACACACACACACCACACACACACACACCACACACACACACACACACACACACACACACACACACACACACACACACACCACACACCACACACACACACACACACACACACACACACACACACACACACACCACACACACACACACACACACACACACACACACACACACACACACACACACACACACACACACACACACACACACACACACACACACACACACACACACACACACACACACACACACACACACACACACACACACACACACACACACACACACACACACACACACACACACACACACACACACACACACACACACACACACACACACACACACATAATCAGACATGGTAATAGTATAAACGAAAATAAAATATAACTGAGTAGGATTTAAACCCTGGCCCACAGAGCCGCAGCCGAGCGCGCTACCCACTACACCACGAAGGCTTACTACGCATTACTTGACAAATGACATATATACAATAATACAACGAGCGCCGGTGCTGCCACCTAGCGGCAGTCCAAACACTTCACCCAATGGACAGCACACTCCGAAACACCTGCTTTCCTATCCTGCGTGAAGGGTCTTTGCTGCCGACGCCACGCCTGATCACGAGTACAACTGACTTCACTCGACTTAGGACTAAATGCAAGAATGCTCGTCAAATCCCGGCAGGTGGAAATTCCCGACCGTCGTATCTCCAACGGTGGGATATACAAGAATTGTTTTCAAATGCCCGGCCAGTGGAGATTTGGGCAAGCGTACCAACACAAGCGAGTCCAAGGCGGCATCAGTATTTTGAATGTTTTACACCTATCTAATTCCTTTTACTAGCCTAATTTATGATTTATGCCATTAAAATAATAGCTTTGTTAGTGTTTGCCACCTATCTGAGGCGTTGATGAAGAAAAAATGGGCCTGAGTGATACTTGTGCGTACATTTGAACGTCCCGCCAGTCGCCACAAAGCAATATGGCTGACCACCTCCACCATCGCCGCTCTCCCTCGTCACCACTTATCACAGCAATATAAGGCCTCCTGCACCTAGTTTTACCTTAATTATGGCACGTGTGCATTCACATTGTATAAATGTCACTCGGTTATGTTGAAAACTCGCCTGTAATGGTCTGGGAAGAAATAGGATGGAATAAGGGCAGAGCGGTATGCAGGTGGGATGTGCTTGGTGAACGCAATTAGCTGACTCAAATCTCCACTCGTTGCTCGACGCGTTGCGTCGTATGTTGATTCCTGCTTGCCGAAACGCGATGCAACGGGTGGAGAAAAATTCTTGCATATAGTCCTTAGTGAACAGTCTACAGTCAAAGCTAGTGTTACTAGATCAAGGTGTCTGATGAGAAAAATATAATGAGAACAAACACATGAATATAAAACATTTGTTGTATTCATTTAGTAAAGACGAGTAAATAAGTACAAGTAAATAGATATAGCTTAAATATACGGTATAAAAGCCATCCTATCTGTACTAACACAGCCACAAACACCCGGGTAGTGGGTGGATAAGACAGGTGAACGGTCAAGTCGCCTGCCACGCCCAGGATCTCACCCGAGGATAAAGTGGGTGGCTTACAGAGAGCCAGGTTCGGTGCACCACCATGGCGATGCAAACACTGCAATATCTCCATAAGCGTGTTAGTAGGTTATTGTTCACCTTTATACTCGGTGCACCTGCGATACTGTCTCTTAATTGGCGTACAGGTGTCCACGAGCCAATGTGTCATTCATAGTTTGACAGTAATGATGAGCAATGATTATGTTTCTGAGATTATTGAAAAAGATCCTTGATAGATTTTCACAATGAACTTACGTATTGTGAACATATTCTGCTGATCCGCTCACCTAATACCGTTTTCATTTATTATCATTTTCTTCCCTCGCTTGGTATTTCCTTTCTGTCTCCTTCTTATATCTCTCCCTGTTTACCTTGATAAATAACTCTTTCTTGTCTCAGGAAATGTTCTCCCAGTTATTTTACCTATTCGCCGCTTTTCTTCAGTACTTACTTCGCTCCTTCATTGATAACTTTGTTTGCCTTGCTTACGTCATACTTGACATTCTTTCTTTCTATTGTTTTCTTGTTTTCTTTCTTCTTGACATCTCATTAATCTGCGTAAAAATTCCAGCACTATCCTCCCAGTGTTCCTACTTTCAATCTATATTTTTCCTTCCCTCCTCCTCCATTACCGTGGTTATATGTGGGTATGAATGCAACTTTTCGTTTGATTCCAAATCGTGTTTCTTCAGGCTTCAAATATATTTTTCGCGGCCACTCAATCAGCAGCGTGAGAACAAAGTTGAAAGGGCGAAAGGGAAGCAATTAAAAGTCAGGCTCTGGCATCAGTGAAGGGCCGGAAACGACTTGGCCGCGGGAAATATTTTCTTGCTTCCACTGAAAAGCCAATTTTGGGAAGAACATAAATGGTTATACGAGGTGTACTTAGTGTAAATGAAGGAAAAGATATAATACACATATAAATGTGTGTATGTACTGTGTGAGTGTACAGTATTGTGTGTATGTACTGTATGAGTGTACAGTATTGTGTGTATGTACTGTATGAGTGTACAGTATTCTGTGTATGTACTGTATGAGTGTATAGTATTGTGTGTATGTACTGTATGAGTGTATAGTATTGTGTGTATGTACTGTATGAGTGTACAGTATTCTGTGTATGTACTGTATGAGTGTATAGTATTGTGTGTATGTACTGTATGAGTGTACAGTATTGTGTGTATGTACTGTATGAGTGTATAGTATTGTGTGTATGTACTGTATGAGTGTATAGTATTGTGTGTATGTACTGTATGAGTGTACAGTATTGTGTGTATGTACTGTATGAGTGTATAGTATTGTGTGTATGTACTGTATGAGTGTATAGTATTGTGTGTATGTACTGTATGAGTGTATAGTATTGTGTGTATGTACTGTATGCGTGTACAGTATTGTGTGTATGTACTGTATGAGTGTACAGTATTGTGTGTATGTACTGTATGAGTGTACAGTATTCTGTGTATGTACTGTATGAGTGTATAGTATTGTGTGTATGTACTGTATGAGTGTACAGTATTGTGTGTATGTACTGTATGAGTGTATAGTATTGTGTGTATGTACTGTATGAGTGTACAGTATTGTGTGTATGTACTGTATGAGTGTATAGTATTCTGTGTATGTACTGTATGAGTGTATAGTATGGTGTGTATGTACTGTATGAGTGTATAGTATGGTGTGTATATACTGTATGAGTGTATAGTATTATGTGTATGTACTGTATGAGTGTACAGTATTGTGTGTATGTACTGTATGAGTGTATAGTATTGTGTGTATGTACTGTATGAGTGTATAGTATTGTGTGTATGTACTGTATGAGTGTACAGTATTGTGTGTATGTACTGTATGAGTGTATAGTATTGTGTGTATGTACTGTATGAGTGTATAGTATTGTGTGTATGTACTGTATGAGTGTATAGTATGGTGTGTATGTACTGTATGAGTGTATAGTATTGTGTGTATGTACTGTATGAGTGTATAGTATGGTGTGTATGTACGGGTAATTATGTGCACTTTTAACATGTGTTATTATAACTATCATTATAATTAACTGGGATTATTAAGGTTCCAGAGCACAACAGTGGGCAAGAACGCTATTTCTTCTCTTTTCCACCATTATTTACTGTTTACAGCAGTAGACATCGTGGCCTCAGTGATGACTCGTTCTGTGCCTTTCATGAGTTGCCATACAGTCAGCCAACCTGTCCATCTATCATTGTTTCTGACATCTAATGAATCATGATAATATATTCGCGTGAGACATTTATTTAGCTTATGTAAGTGTGTGTATGTCTGTGTGCGTGTGTGTGTGCGTGCGTGCGTGTGTGTGTGTGTTTGTGTGTTAATATGTGTGTGTGTGTGTGTGTGTGTGTGTGTGTGTGTGTGTGTGTGTGTGTGTGTGTGTGTGTGTGTGTGTGTGTGTGTGTGTGTGTGTGTGTGTGTGTGTGTGTGTGTTTGTGTGTAAATGGTGTGCTTAAAAGTATGCTTTTTACATGATGCACAGAAGGTAACACTAAGTATACTGTGATCAGGCTCTTCAATATTTCCACAGGGAGTTCTCAATAACCTGACCCGTATCTCACACCAAAAACAATTTTATCCGGAGATTACACAATAAATCCTCTTTTAATTACTTACCCTTATGGTACGTTTTATTTGTATCTCTATCTGACCAAGTTCCTTCTCCTCCTCGAATACAAGTTCCCTATAGCCTGCCCAAAGACTACTGTATATTGGACTTGTTTCTGGGGCTCCGCGCCAACCCGCCCATGACCAGTGGAGGCTGATCGGCAAGGGAAACAAGTGTTCCATGAAAACAGTAGTCTTTGGTTTATCAGTATAAATGATATACTGTTATCTTCGGAAATGTTTGTTCTATAATATTATCACATAAAACACAATAAAACACATTAAATAAATGCCATTATACAACTCTCCATGCTGTATCTCTGCTCCATGCTATAAGAAGTCTCGCAAAAATTTTAATGGCGACGAGTTTAAGTGAATATTAATTTAAGTTCATGTATATTTCTTCAAAGTCTCATAATGGCATTTCTTTAGTGTGTTTTACTGTATTTTATGTGATAATATTATAGAACAAACATTTCCGAAGATCACAGTATATCATTTATACTGATAAACCAAAGACTACTCTTTTCATGGAACACTTGTTTCCCTTGCCGATCAGCCTCCACTGGTCATGGGCGGGTTGGCGCGGAGCCCCAGAAACAAGTCCCTGCAATAGTATACTTATATAGTACAGTACTTTTATACAGTAGTCTTTTCTGTATTTCTGCAATTATTTTCTTCTATATATATTTTAATTGATATTATATCATCATTGTTATTATCATTGTTATTACTATCATTATTATCAAATATATCATCATTGTTAAAACTTTTTGTTATTATTGTTATTATCATTATTATTATCATCATTACTATCTATCATTATCTATTTATATATACTATAGACTTCAAGTAGACATATACTGCAGACCGAAAGAAAATCGGCCGATTATCTATATATATACACTATAGGCGTGCTTTTGTTTTCAGAAATCTTAAAAATTGATATCATCATTATATATTTATATCATCATTTTATATATTATATATATATATAAGAGAGAGAGAGAGAGAGAGAGAGAGAGAGAGAGAGGAGAGAGAGAGAGAGAGGAGAGAGAGAGAGAGAGAGAGAGAGAGAGAGAGAGAGAGAGAGAGAGAGAGAGAGAGAGAGAGAGAGAGAGAGAGAGAGAGAGAGAGAGAGAGAGAGAGAGAGAGAGAGAGAGAGAGAGAGAGAGAGAGAGAGAGATATATATATATCATCATTATTACCTATCATTACTATCATTATCATCATATCCTATTTTTCTTCACATCCACCTCTTCCTTGGCTGAGTACATCGTCTTGAGGTTAATCCGTCGGTCACTGGTGAAGGAAGGGCGAGGGAGGTGCACGAGGAGGAGAATAACGATGCATTGATATACATGTTAATACATCCTGGGTACTGTGTCACGTTAATCATACGATGTAAGGAAGAAAGGAAGGGACGCAGGAGTGAAGGAGAGGACGGACGCAGGTAGGGAGGAAGAGATCAGAGGAGGGCAGGAAAAGGAAAAATAAACCGTAAAAAAAGTCAGAATTAATAGAGGAGAAGAGATGGGATGCCCCCTCGACGGGTACACGCGAGCTCGGGGTGAGGCAGGGGCTGCGTGCCGCCCAAAAGCCCTTTCAACAAAATGGGAAAAACTTTCCAAACTTAAGTATAATAGTGTCCCCTAATACGAGCCCATTTTGTTGTCCAATGTAACTGTCGATTAAGGCGTGTTTTAAAATCCAAAAAATACTTTCTCTAACATTATTTTAATACTCTATGCATTTTTAGCACCGCGCGGAAAACAAACAAAAACACACACACACACAACACACACCACACACACCCCACACACACACACACACCACACCACACAACACACACACACACACACACACAACACCCACACACACACCACAACACACACAACACACAACACACAACACCCCCACACACCACACACACACCACCACACACACCCAAAAACCCCACACACACACACACACACCACACACCCCACACCCAACACATAATCAACTTTAAAATAGTAAAAAACGAAAAAAAAATAAAACTGAGTGGTTTTTTAAACCCGGCCCACAGACCCGCACCGAGCGCGCTACCCACTACACCACGAAGGCTTCTACGCATTTTGAAAAATGACATATAACAATAATAAACGAGCGCCGGTGCTGCCACCTAGGGGGCAGTCCAAACACTTCACCCAATGGACAGCACCCCAAAACACCTGCTTTCCTATCCTCGTGAAGGGTCTTTGCTGCCGACGCCCGCCTGATCACGAACAACTGCTTCACTCGACTTAGGACTAAATGCAAGAATCTCGTCAAATCCCCGGCGGTGGAAATTCCCCGACGTCGTATCTCCAACGGTGGGATTAAAAGAATTTTTTAAGCCCCCCCAGGGAGTTTTGGGGGAAGCTCCAAACACAACGGCCAAGGCGGCATCAGTATTTTGAATGTTTTACACTACAATTCCTTTTCTAGCCTAATTTTGTTTACCTTTAAATAATAGCTTTGTTAGTGTTTGCCACCCTGAGGCGTTGAGGAAAAAAGGGGGCCTGATGATACTTGTGCGTACATTTGAACGTCCCGCCATGCCCAAAGCAAAAGGCTGACCCTCCCCCATCGCCGTTTCCCCCTCGCACCCTTATCCCGCAATATAAGGCCTCCTGCACCTAGTTTTACCTTATTATGGCCTTGTGCATTCACTTTGTTAAATTCACTCTCGGTTAGTTGAAAACTCCCTGTAATGGTCGGGGAAGAAATGGGATGGAAAAAGGGCAAGGGGTATGCAGGGGGGGATTGCTTGGAAGCAATTAGCTGACTCAAACTCCCTCGTTGCTCGACCGTTGCGTCGTATGTTGATTCCGCTTCCGAAACGCGATGCAACGGGTGGAAAAAAATTCTTCTTTGGGCCCCCTTAGTGAACATCTACGTAAAGTAGTGTTCTAGATCAAGGTTCTGGAGAAAAATTAATGAGAAAAAACACATAAATATAAAACTTTTTGTATTCATTTAGTAAAGACGATTAAATAAGACAAGTAAATGTTTAGCTTAAATATAGGGTATAAAAGCCACCTATCTGTACTAACACACCCCAAAAAACCCCCGGGTAGGGGGTGGATAAGACGGGTGAACGGCAAGTCCCCCTGCCACCCCCAGGATCTCACCCGAGGAAAAAGTGGTGGTTACAGAGAGCCAGGTTCTGCACCCCCATGGCGATGAAAACCCTGCAATATCTCCAAAGGGTGTTAGTGGGTTTATTGTTCCCCTTTTTATATCGGTGCCCTGCGAACTGTCTCTAATTGGCGTACGGTGTCCACGAGCCAATGTGTCATTCATAGTTTGACAGTAATGATGAAAATGATTATGTTTCTGAGATTATTAAAAAAAGATCCTTGAAAATTTTTTCACAATGAATTTACGTATTGTGAACATATTCGCTGATCCGCTCACCTAATACCTTTTTCATTTATTATTTTTTTCTCCCTCGCTTGTATTTTCCTTTCGTCTCTTCTTATATCCCCCCTTTTTCCCTTGATAAATCTTTTTCTTGTCTCGGAAATTTTCCCTCCCAGTTTTTTACCTTTCGCCGCTTTTCTTCATATTACTTTCGCTCCTTCATTATAACTTTTTTTTGCCTGCTTACGCATATTTGACATTCTTTTTTTCTATTTTTTTTTTTTTTTTTCTTTTTTTTTGACATTCATTAATCTGCGAAAAATTCCAGCACTACCCCCCCCAGTGTTCCTACTTCAATCAAATTTTTTCCTTCCCTCCTCCTCCATTACCGGGGTTATAGTGGGGTATGAATGCAATTTTTTTTGTTTCCCAAATCGGTTTTTTCGGCTTCAAATAATTTTTCGCGGCCACTAAATCAGCAGCGTGAAACAAAGTTAAAGGGGCAAAGGGGAAAGAAATTAAAAATCGGCTCGGATCAGTGAAGGGCCCGGGGAAAACGATTGGCCGCGGGAAAATTTTCTTGTTTCCCACGAAAACCCAAATTTTTGGGAAAACATAATGGTTTACGGGGTTTTACTTAGTGTAAATGAAGGAAAAGATATAATCCATATAAATTTTTTGTACTGTGGGGAGTGTACAGTATTGTGTGTATGAAAAACGGGGGTATGAGTTCGTTTTGGGGTTATTTTGGGATGAGTGTACATATTCGTGTTGTACTGAGGGGTTGATAGTATTCTGTGTATGTACATATGTACGATTGTGTGTATGTACTTATGAGTGTACAGTATTCTGTGTATTACTGTAGAGGTATAGTTTTTTGGTATGTCTGTATGAGTGTACTGTTTGGTGTATGACTGTATGATGTATGTTTGTGTGTATGTACTGTTGATTATAGTATTGTGTGTTGTACTGATAGTGAAGTTTGGTGTATGTACGATATGTATATATTGGTGTATGTACTGTATGAGTGTATAGTTTTGTGTGTTGTACTGTTGAGTGTATGTATTTGTGTATTACTGTTGCGGTACATATTGTGTGTAGTACTGTAGATGACGTATTGTGTTTATGTACTTATGAGTTACATTATTCTGTGATGTACTGTATGAGTGTATAGTTTCTGTTATGTACTTAGGAGTTACTATTGTGTGTATTACTGTATGAGTGTATAGTATTTTGTGTATGTTGTATGAGTGACAGTTTTGTGGTTGTACTGTATAGGTATGTATTCTGTGTAGTACTTATGATGTATAGTTTTGGTGTAGTACTGAGAATTTACAGTATTTTTGGTATGTACGTAAGTGATAGTTTTGTGTGTAGTACTGTAGAGTGAAGTATTATGGTATGTACTGTTGAGTGTACTATTCTGTGTATTTGTATGAGTGTATGATTATGTGTTTTTGTACTGATGAGTGTATAGTATTGGTTATTACTGTATGAGTGTATGTTTTGGGTGTGTACTGTATGATTACATTTTATGTGTATTACTGATGATGTATATTTGTGTGTAGTCTGTATGAGGTATAGATTGTGTGTTTACTGTATGAGTGATTATTGTGTGTATGTACTGTATATGTATAGTATTTGTTATTACTGTGGAGTGTTATTTTGTTGTATGTACTGTTAGTGTTAGTATTCTGGTAGTACGAGATGTACATTTTGTGTGAGTACTGATATGTATATATTGTGTGATGTACGTATGAGTTATGTATTGTGTGTATGTCTGTATGGTGTAAGTATTGTGTTATGTAGTAGAGTTATATATTGTGTGATTTTCGGGTGGTGTTATATTGTGTGTATGCTGTGTGAGGTCAGTTTTGTGTGTATTTACTGTATGAGTGTTAGCTTTTGGTGTATGTACTGGGGAAAGTGTTAGTTTTGTGTGTATTACTGGTGGTGATAGTATTCTGTGTAGACGTTGAGTGTAAGTATTGTGTGTATGTCTTGTGAGTGATAGTTTTGTGTGTATGCGTGTGAGTGATAGTTTTTGTGTTTTGTACTGTGTGAGTGTATAGTATTGTGTGTTTACGTATGAGCTATAGTATGGTGTGTATTTACTGTATGAGTGTATAGTTTCTGTGTAGGGTGTGTATGTACTGTATAGTGTACAGTATTGTGTGTTTATGTATGGTGTATAGTTTGTGTGTATGTACTGTATGAGGTACAGTATTCTGTGTATGACTGTATGAGTGATAGTATTGGTGTATGTACTGTATGAGTGTATGTTTGTGTGAAATGTACTGTATAGTGTATAGCAAAGGTGGGCATTCCGAAATTTTAGTCCGAAATTTCCCGAAATTCCGCAACTTGCGGAAAATGGAAATTGGGTTGCGAATTTGCGAAATTTTAGGAGCTTAAAAAAATTGGGGAAATTGCGAATTGCGGACCCCCAAAATTTTAAAAACCAATCGAATAATTTGCGGAGGGGAAATTTCGGTAGCGGAGTTGCGCAATTAGGATCCTGAAAAAAGCAAATTGGGGGCTGTGGACCGCCAAAATTTTGAAACGAAATCGCAATAATTGTACGGTCACCCCTTCAAAGTGGAAAAGTGCCCGCGGAACTAATTTCCCACCAAAATTTTTGGGGAGCGACACTGCCAACTGCCAACTTCCCAAGTGTAGCACAGTCACTCAGTTAGTGCGTGCTGGAAACTTGGGATTGGGCGTGTACGCTGGCCGTGTTTTTGATTATTCCAAACCCTCCACATGCTAAACCAGAAAAAAAAAAAGTGGGAGGAGGGGGAGGGGGAAGGGGGGGAAGTTGAAATACTTAGATTATGATTCTACCATCACGTGAAGGAAAAAGTAAAAAAAAACACTAAAGAGACAAAACTTAATTGTGAAGGACAAGTACAAGTATAGACGAAACAAATAGGAATACGAAGTATTAGTTTACAAATAGTTTTTTAGCACAAAGAAGGTTTTTAGAGACACTTTTTTTTTAATTGCGGGTGTTTTTTTTAAAATTGCACGTGTTTTGTTTTAACGCAATACATTGTAGGGAAATTTGGGGAAATTGGGGAAAATTGCGTTTGCGAAAAGGCCCTTCTGAAAAAAATTGCGGAATTGCGTTTGCGGACGGGTGCAGGTGGGAAATTTGCGGAATTGCGTTTGGGGGGAATTTGGGAAAAAAATTCGATGCCCCCCTTGGGTGTTATATTGTGTGTATTACTGTAGAGTGTATAGTATTGTTGTAGGTACTTATGAGTGTTAGTAGTGCGTATGTACTGATGAGTGTACAGTATTCTGTGTATGTACATATGAGTGTAAGTTTTTATGTGTATGTACTTATGAGGAATTAATTGTGTTATGTACTTTTGGTGTATGTATTGTGTGTAGTACTGATGAGTGTATATTTGTGTTAAACGTATGATGACGTATTGTGTTATGTATGTAGAGTGTATGTATTGTGTGTAGTACTGTATATTATAGAAATTGTGTGTAGTACGTAGAGGTATTATTGTGTTATTCGTATATGTACATATTGTGTGTATGTACTATAATGTACAGTATTATTTTGTAGACTGTATGAGTTAAGTTTTGTGGTATGTACTGTATGATTTTACAGTATTAGTGTATTTATGTATGAGTGTATAGTATTGTGTGTATGTACTGTAATGTACAGTTCATGGTATGTCTGTATAATGTATAGTATTGTGTGTATGACTGTAGGGTGTATATTTTTGTGTGTATGTACTGTATGAGTGTTTAGTATTGGTGTAGTCTTTTGAGTGTACAGATTGTGTGTATGTACTGTATGAGTTAAAGGGTTGTATTTTTCTTAGGAGTGTATACATTGTGTGTTGTACTGTATGAGTGATATATTTATGTTATTTTATGTATGAGTTTTAAGTATTGGGTATTATTGTATGAGTGTATAGTATTGTGTGTATGAAATTTGAGTGTATATTTTTATGTGTTGTACTGTTTATGTTAGATTGTGTGTATGTACTGAGGTGTATGTTTTGTTGTATGTACTTATAGTTATAGTATTATGTGATGCTGTATGGTGTATAGTTTGTGGTTTTACTGATAGTTATAGTATTGGTGATGTAGTATAGTTATGATATTTTATGTACTTTTGAGTTATATTTTGTGTGTATGTACTGAGAGTGTACGTATTATGTTATTACTGTTATGAAACGTATTATGTTTTGTACTGTTGAGTGTATATTTGTGGGAGTATGTATAGTGTAATATTCTTGTAGTACTGTTGAGTTTTTAAAGTATTATTTATGTACTTATGATGTATAGTATTATGTGTATTTACTGTATAGTGTATAGATTGGTGATGTCTGTATGAGTGTACGTATCATTTTTTACTGTAGGTGTATAGTATTGTGTTATTATTTTAAGGTGTATAGTATTTGTGTATGTATATTGATGATAAAATTATGTGTTTTCTGATGAGGTATATATTTGTGTATGTACTTAGGGTGTATAGAGGGTTTTGAGTATGTATGAGTGTATTATTCTTTAGTAATATATGAAATAATTATGTGTGTATGTATAGTGTATGTTTCTGTGTAGTCTGTATGAGTGTATAGTATTGTGTGTATGTACTGTATGAGTGTAAGTATTTGTGTATGTACTGTATAGTGAAAGTATTCTGTTATGTACTGTATGGTGTCATTTTTTTTGTTTTACTGTATGATTTACAGTATTTGTGTAGTCTGTTGAGTTTTATAGTATTGTGTGTATGTACTGTATGAGTGTATAGTTGGTGTTGTACTGTATGAGTGTATAGTATGGTTGTATATACTGTATAGGTATTTTATTTTTAATGACTGTATGAGTGTACAGTATTGTGTGTATGTACTGTATGAGGTATAGTATTGTGGGTTGTACTGTTGAGTGTATAGTATTGTGGTGTATGTACTGTATGATGTACGTTTTGTGTGTTGTACGGAAAGAGTTATAGTATTTTTTGTATTCTGTATGAGGTTTTTAATTGTGTTTGTACTGTATGGTGTATATTTGGGTGTGTATTACTGTTGAGGTATAGTATTGTGTGTATGACTGTATGAGTGTATAGTATGGTTGTATGTACGGGTAAATATTGCCTTTTAACATTGTTTTTAAACTTCATTTAAAATTAACTGGGATTTTTAAAGGGTTTCCAGAGCACAACAGGGGGCAAGAACGCTTTTTCTTTTTTTTCCACCATTATTTACTGTTTACAGCAGTAGACATCGTGGCCTCGTGATACTCGTTCTGTGCCTTTTATGAGTTGCCATACTCAGCCAACCTGTCCTCTATCAGTTTTTTTGACTCTAATGAAACGATAATTATTTGCGTGAGACATTTATTAGCTTATGTAAATGGTTTGGGCTGTGTGCGTGTGTGTGTGCGTGCGTGCTTTTGTGTGTGTGTTTTGTGTTAATGTGTGGTGTGTGTTGTGTGTGTTGTGTTTGGTGTGTGTGTGGTGTGTGTGTGGTGTGGGGTGGGGTTTTTTGGGTAAAGGGGGTGCTTAAAAAATGCTTTTTTCATGATGCACAGAAGTAACCTATTACTGTGATCGGCTCTTTAAATTTTTTCCCCAGGGAGTTCTCAATAACCTGACCCGTATTCACACCAAAACATTTTTCCGGAGATTAAAAATAAATCCCCTTTTAATTTCTCCCTTATGGTACTTTTATTTGTACTCTATCTGACCAAATTCCTTTCCTCCTCGAATACAATTCCCTATAGCCTGCCCAAGACTCTGTTATTGGATTGTTTCCCGGGGCTCCGGCCAACCCCCCCAGACCCGTGGGGCTTCGGCAAGGGGAAAAAAAGTGTTCCATGAAAAAAGTAGTCTTTGTTTATCAGTAAAAATATACGTTATTTCGGAAATGTTTTGTTCTATAATATTATCACTAAAAAACAATAAAACCTTAAATAAAAGCCCTTATACAACTCTCCTCTGTATCTCGCTCCATGCTAAAAGAAGTCTCCAAAAAATTTTTAAAGGCGAGAGTTTAATGAATATTAATTTTTGTTCATGTATATTTCTTCAAAATCTCATAAAGGGATTTTTTTATGTGTTTTACTGTATTTTTGTGATAAAAATAAACAAACATTTCCGAAAATCACAGTATATCATTTTACTGATAAAACCAAAACACCTTTTTGGAAACTTGTTTTCCCCTTTCCCTCAGCCTCCCTGTCAGGGCGGGTTGGCGCGGAGCCCCCGAAAAAAAGTCCCTGCAATATATCTTATATATACGTATTTTTTCATAGCTTTTTTGTATTTCGAATTTTTTTTTCTATATAATTTTTGATATTTAATCTTTTTATTATCTTTTTATTACTATCATTTTTATCAAAAATTCATCATTTTTAAAACTTTTTTTTTATTATTTTTATTATCATTATTATTATCTCATTACTATCATCATTACATTTATATTAAATTAGACTTCAAGTAGACTTTTACTGCAGACCGAAGAAAATGGCCGATTTTCTATATATACCATAGGCTGCTTTTGTTTTTAGAAATCTTAAAAATTGATATCATCATATATATTTAATCATCTTTTATATTATATATTAAACGAAGAGGAAAGAGAGAGAGAGAGAGAAAAAGGAGAGAGAGAGAGAGAGAAAAAGAGAGAGGAGAGAGAGAGAGAGAGGGGAGGGAAAGAGAGGGAAAAAAGAGAGAGAGGAGAAGAGAGAGAGGGAGAGAGAGAGAGAAGAGAGAGAGAGAGGAGAGATAATAAATCATCATTATACTATCATTTTATCATTTCACAATCCTATTTTTTTTAATCCCCTCTTTTCCTTGGCTGAGTAAACCCCTCTTGAGGTTAATCGTCGGTCATGGTGAAGGAAGGGCGAAGGGGGGGTGCACGAGGAGGGAAAAAAAACGATGCATATTACATTTAATACATCCTGGGACTGTGTCACGTTTTAAACTACGATGTAAGGAAGAAAGGAAGGGGCGCAGGGTGAAAGGGGAAAGGGGGACCCAGGTAGGGAGAAAAATCAGAGGGGGGCGGAAAAGGAAAAAAAAAACCGTAAAAAAAGTTCAGAATTAAGTTGAGGGGGAGAAAGAGAAGGGGGGAGAGGAAAAGAGAAGAAGAGAGAGAGGGAAAAGAGGAGGAAGAGAGAGAGAGAGAGAAAAGAAGAGAGAGAGAGAGAGAGAGAGAGAGAGAGAGAAGGGAGAGAGGAGAAAACTACGGCCATGACTGCAAGTTTTGGGGTCCAAAATTTCCGTAGAATTTGGGTTTGACAGCCCAAAGCCCCCCCCCCTCTCTCCCCTCTCTCCCTCCCTTCTTCCCTCCCCCCTCCCCTCCCTCCTCCCCCCTACCTTTTCCCCTTTTTTTTCTTTTATCCCCTTTTTTCATTCTCCCTATCTTTTTCTTTCTTTTTTCTCTTTTTTTTTTCTTTTTCTCCCCCTTTTTTCCTTCTTTCTCCTTTTTTTCCTTTTTTTCAAAACTTCTTGAATTGCCTCTTTTTTTTTTTCCTATTTTTCCCCTTTTTTTCCCTTTTTCCTCTTTCTCTTTTGGGTTTTTTTTTTCTTTTTCTTTCAACCCCCCTTCCCCTTCTACCCCCCTCTCCACCCTTCTTAATTTTTATTTCCCCTTTTTCTCCCCTTTTTTTTCCCCCCCTTTTCTTCCCCCCCTCCCCCTTCCCCAAAATTTTTTTTTTTTTCCCCCCTTTTTCCTTTTCCCCCTTTCCCCCTTTCTTTTTTCTTTTTCTTTCTTTTTTAAATTTTTTTTTTTAAAGTTTTTTCTTTTTTTAATAAAATTTTTTTTTTTTTTTTGGGGCTTTTAAAAATTTTTTTTCTTTTTAAATTTTCCTTTTTTTTTAAAATTTTAAATTTCATCCTTTTTCTGATTTTTTTTTTTTTTTATTTTTGGGGCTTTGGATTTTTTTTTTTTTTTTTTTTTTTTTTCCCCTTTTCCCCCCCCCCCCCTTCCTTTCTCTCTCTTTTTTTTTTTTTTTTTTTCCCCTTCTTTTCTCCCTTACTCCTCCTCTTTAATCCCCCTTTACCCAGCCCTTTTAAAACCCCCCCTGGCCCCTTTCTCCCTACCCTTTTCCTCCCCTTTTTTCCCCTCCCTTTTCCCCCCCCCCCAAAAAAAAAACCCCTTTCCCGCCCTTCCTCCCGATTCCCTTTCCCTTTTTTAAGTAGGGGCGAAAAAAAATTTTTTTTTGCCACTAACCCCCGGGGACGCCAAACTTCTTTACGTCTACTTCGTTTACAGTCTTTAAACAAGATCTTTTATCTTTAAAGTCTTTAATAGAGAGAGAGTAAAAAAGAGCGGGGGGTGGAAAGGTTATTTTTTCATTATGAGGATAGTATGGCATAACACATCCTTTTAAACAACCCCAATTTAAATTTTTTTAAATTTTTTCTTTCCTCCTCCTAATCCAAAAATGTAAAGGCTTGTTTAAAATAAGTGTTGATGGGATGGGATTATTAAAGTTGGTGGGGGGTGGTGGGGGGTGGCCTTTTTTATAAATACAACCCTCCAGTGGTGGGCGTTTTTGTTGCCCTGCAGCGCTTTCCCTCAGGCTAGCATTGTTCTTCATTAAACTTCCTCCCTCCTGCATGCATCAGCAAGGTCCGCTTCCCCCCGAAATGAGGGCGAGGGGCACACGCCCTCGCCGCCCCAAAACACCGCCCCAAAACCGTGTACACTAATTTAAAACAAAAATTCCCACCTTTATTTTTCCCACCCCCTGCCTCTGCCCTTGAAAACCTTTTTGTCGCTCCCCTGAGTACATGTACACCACACCCCACACCACACACACAACACACACACACACACAAACACATACACAAAACACAAAACACCAAAACCCCCAAAATAAAACACACCCACACCACCACACACACACACACACACAAAAACACACACCCACCCACGCACACATACACAACACCTACACAACACACACACAACACACACACACACAACACACACACACACACACACACACCACACAACACACACACACAACACACCACACACACACACAACACACACACAATTTATGTCATGAAATTAAAGATTCAGTCTTTTCAACAGCTGCAAGTAAAAAATAGAGAAAACAAAATTTCAAGAATTAACGTTAAATTTTCAGTTCACCACTCCATCAATCTTTGCAATGTTTGAAATACTTTGTCCCATTTAGAGCAAATATATTGTAAAATTTTTTTATTAATATTTATGGTTACTCATTTACGGCTGACTTACCAACCCCTTCTCTCTCCCCAAAACAGAAGCACAAACACACAACAAAAAACATAAGCATAAGAACTAAGAAAAAAAGGAAGCACAAAACCATAGACCCCACCGAGGGAGTTCCGGTACTTAACATCCTACACCCACCTTTCATCCCCATCCTACCTGTCCCCCCTTTTAAAAACCCCATTGACTTCTACTACATCCATAACACTGTCACTTCCTTCATAATCCCTATTAATCCCCACTAACTACCCCACAACTGAACCATTCCCCATTTTGATCATAAGGAAGCTTGGCCTGTCTTGAGTATTTTTTCCCCCCCCCTCCAAAAACACACATACCAAGCTCGCCCCGCCCGTACCATACACACACACACAAGCCCCCCCCCCCGTCACACACACAACCCCCACCCAACCCACACACAAGCCGCCCCCCCATACACACACACACACACCACACAAACCCACACACACACCACACACAAGCCACCAGCCATCACCTCGCCCCATACCACACACACAAAACCCACACTTATAAGGTACTCTAACCCCAGCCATCACGCCGCCCCATACACCACACAAGCTCACCCCAGCCATCACACCCACCATTATCCCACCTATTCCCCTTCCTATAAACCTGTGAGGGGGCACCGCCCCTCCACAGTGGGAGCATTGCATTCTCATGGGGGGGGCATGTGCCCCCTTCCGTAACTACGCTACTGTCATGATATATGTACGTATAGCAGACATCTACTGGCCCCTGAGGATCCTCCCTTGACGTCACAGCTTCCACCGTGACGTCATCACGTAAGCTCCGCCCACGTAAATATATTTCAAAAAACACTTTAATTACTGTTCAATCTGAATCTGATTACAGTTTTAGAATCGGCGTTCCATATCATGATTTTTGTATATATCTACCATAATTTATAATAAGCTATTTTAATAAAGTCGATAAAAATTAAAACAAATATGGCGCTGGTGGCGCCCCCTATATAATCTGTATATTTTTATAATTCTCCCACCAATTCCAGGTTCATAAGGCATTTCGTGTTTTTCTGATTTATATCTAATATTTCCATATAGATAATGTACCCACACAGGAGAAGAGAAATCATAGCTAACGCAACAAGACTCTCTCTCTCTCTCTCTCTCTCTCGTCTCTCTCTCTCTCCTCTCTCTCTCATCTCTCTCTCCTCTCTCTCTCTCTCTCTCTCTCTCTCTCTCTCTCTCTCTCTCTCTCTCTCTCTCTCTCCTCTCTCTCTCTCTCTCTCTCTTCTTTCTCTCTCTCTCTCTCTCTCTCTCTCTCTCTCTCTCTCTCTCTCTCTCTCTCTCTCTCTCTCTCTCTCTCTCTCTCTCTCTCCTCGACGGCACAGCACAGCTTTCTTTTGATATTTCAAGAAAAGACCCCAGAGCAAAGATCTAGACACCCCCATTTCCCCCCTGGCGTCAGACCGTCGAATGGCACAGATCGAGACTCTCCTCAACTATCCTTCATTTATTAAGTTGGTGTGATTGGAAGAGTTTTGAAGCATTTTCTTTTATGAAGCCTGTGCGTTCCTCTCCTTTCCTTCTCCTCTCTGTCTCCATCCTCGGCCCTCCATGTGCTACTAATGAAAGCTTAAGTCCACCTCCCCCTCCTTTACCACAAAAAGCGTCTGATTAAGGTGTTTTTTCATTTTTTAGGGTTTTTAATTTTTAAGTAGGGGAAAATAATTAGGGCAACAGCTTTTTCCTGCTTGAAAGGATTTTTTTTTCTTCTGCGCAATTTTATAACCAGCGCGAGCAAAAAAAAAATTCATAATTGTGTGTCGCACCACCCCCCTTCCCCTCCATATTAGTTTACGGACGCCACGACTTTTAAACCTCGTTCGTTTTGGCCGGACCGGAAAGGGGCGCTGCCCCTCTTGGTTTTTAGGTCGTGGGGAAGTTTTTGAAGATGCCTCACCCCTGTTTAAAGGGTACACGCACGCACGCACGCACGCACGCACGACGCACGCACGCACCAGCACGCACGCCGCCACAACACACGTTTGTCGTCCTGGGTCGTAGGGACGAGGACGATTAGGAAGTGCTGGAACCCAAAGATCATTGAGCTTGCTGACAACATCTGTGGAAACCAAACCAGATGAATATCAGTTCCTGGGTTGGGAAAGCCTAGAGAAGGGGTAGGCCAGTGATTGTAAATTTTTTGATAGAAAAAAAAGATGAAATAATAGTAACAAGAAAAACCCAAAAGACAGGAAAAGGAAGGTGTAATAAATGAGACTTAACCTCCCAAGGGCCAAAATGTTGAGTCGGTTAAAGAACAGGAACAGTGAAAAATGTTCCACGGGGGAGGGAAGTATACTGGTGGCTCACTATGGTGGCAGGCCTGCGGTCATAAATTCCTGATAAATTAAAAAAGGGTTTTGGAAATTTACTTCCCCTGACTGGAAAAAGCAAAATTGGATCATTTGTAAGAGGATAGGATAGTGCGAGGCACAGCACATGTCTGGGCACAATATTGCCTTTGTGAAAAATAGGCAGCCCTGCACGGGTTGCTCCAAATCTTTTTCCCTTGATGTATTATCTCTCAATGTATGTGGTATTAGGTAAAAGTTTCTTTTGGTGGATTTTGTTAAACTATTTTAAAATGTTATGATGTTTTTTGTTTAAGTGAAAAAAAAGTGATGATACTGATATGATAATGTAAGGGAGAATATGGAAAACATTAGTTTTTGTATTGTATTCAAAAATAGTTTTGCAAATTAAGCGGGGGTTTAAGCCCGTGTCTACTCTTGCAATCAAGAAAATGTTACTTTAATGGAGGCACATCAAAATAATTATGATTCTTTACTTTCAATAAAGAGACAGGGGGTGCAGATTTAATAAGGGTTGGAATAAGTTGTTGTTTAAAATTTCCCCCCTCACACTCAGGTATGGGGAAGGTAAAGCATTTTTATGAATTGGATAATTTTTTTAAAAAACTTATACTACAGTAAAGAGATTTTGGCTGTACTTTTTGGTGATTTTAAGTCACACCTCCTATGCCCGATGTCCTTTTGGTGTTTTGGGGCGATATCAGGTGTTGCTGAGTTATTAACAGGTTTAAGTGATTTTGGGATATCTGAAATGGCAACCAAATTTTTAAATCCAGAAAGGGAATCATATGGGGAAATTGGAGCATTTTTTAAAAATCATCAAGTGTTTATATTTAAAGGAAGGGGGGGGGAGGATTGGATATTGGTAAACCTACAAATAACAAAAAACAACCCCAGACTATTTTTTAGGTTCACCAGTGTCATGCAGTGTGTAGAAGTTTTTAGAGTACGGATTTGATCCCACTTGTGCTGATTCACTGTGGATTTCTACAAGGATGATACTTAAGGGCCCAAACGTACCCACTGTAAACATAAAAGCCCAAGAGGAGGAAAGCAAGGGCAAGGCCGGAAAAGGGAAAACTGAAAAAAAGTCTGTATGTTTGGGGAAAATTTTAAAGAAGGGAAGTAAATGATTTGATGGCAAAATTTTAAGATTTAACATGATGTAAATTAATCAGCAATTGAGCGAAATTTTTATTGAACCCGCACTTAAAAACTTTTCCCACATAAGAAAAAACATACTTAAAAAGCCCAAACAATCCCACCTTAGGGGGGTTTATGCGACAATGTGGAAATCTAGAAAGGAATACCCAAACAGACATAGAATTATTTGCACGGGGAACAATGTAAACTTTAACAACATGTTTGAGGAAAGAAAAAATCTAAAAAAAAACCTAAAAAAGTTAAAAATAAGGAGGGAAAAATTTAGTGAAGGAATTAGAAAATACAGATGTGATAAATTAAAGAACTGGAACATTCTAAATGGTCAAAAAAGGGAGCCCCAGATCCCCATTACTTAAATGGTTTTATGACTTTCAGAAAATTAGGGATGTGAAAAATACTGAAAATGAGGAAATTTAAATTTTAAAAATACTATGATAAATAATACAAACACTCCCCATTACTTAATGATCCTATAACAAAGGAAAGGGGTTTAGAAGTATTGAGAATTAAAAAAATAAAAACCCCCCAGCATCTGACAAATTTCCCACAGCGACACCACCACCCCGCCATGCCCAACCCAGTCACGCCATGCACTTTTCAGGCTGTATTTTCCCCTTGCTTTTATAGCGACGACATTTTTATCCAGCATCTGGCTTGCATTTGTTGTGTGTGGTGGGGTTGTGTGTGTGGTTTGTTGTGATTGTGTGTGGGGGGAAAAATGTGGCGGCGATGGGGGCCATGTACCGCACACCAGAGTGTCTGGGTTCGCGTACTGACAGCCCACGGGGCGTCAGGCAAGCTTCCCACCTCTTCCTTACCTTTTTATTTTTTGTTTAAAGTTTAATTAGAATGTTAAAGAAAATGTCCCCCGGGGAGCTTGAGGGTTCAAATATTGATTTTAATGGACACCGGTTTTTGTTATCAACAAGTAAAGAAAACATGTATTAAAGTTGAGGATTTGAAGAACTTTGTTGAGTATGGATGAAGGTAAAAATGTAA
The DNA here is from genome assembly GCA_016584305.1 of Chionoecetes opilio. NCBI lineage: Eukaryota > Metazoa > Arthropoda > Malacostraca > Decapoda > Majidae > Chionoecetes > Chionoecetes opilio. The sequence goes on from JACEEZ010005070.1 coordinate 166,745, forward strand.
AAACCAATTTTTCGTCATCATGGCGAGAGAGGCGATGATAGGGGTTTTTGTGGGCGAAATGTTTGGTCGAGCACTGTACTTTCCACTATTTGGGGTTTACCCTTCACGTGTGACGGGTTTTGTGTCGTCTGCTGTGAAGTTACATCAAAAAGCATTTTGTCACATGTTAAAGTTTATATAGTTTTTAAAGAAAAATAAAGACATTCCTTTTATAGTGAAGCGACGGGAGTTTGACGCAGCGCTCTTGTCTCCCTCGTATAATAGGGTACGCCATATAACAAAAATTTTTTTTTCTCATCTTTGGCATGCCAATTTCCTATGTCAAAATGGAATTCTAAGACTTTATCTGATTCCATTTTTGCATTTGAGAAATTCTTCTATGCAAATCGCACTTTTATATTGCACCCTTATCGAATAATGCTTAAATGAGTACGCAGTGTCCGGTTGGTCCTGTTTATTGCATCATACACCAATAGGGTTCCAAATGACTAGCGTGGTAAGCTTTTTCTGCTCAGTTGGTTAAATCAGGCACTACATCACAGTGTCACAGCCTCTACGTTGGCCTAGAACGTGTCCATCATTGTCCTTCTTAGCCCCTGAAGCAGGGCATGGTCTCCCGTGGTGGGCCCGACCCGGATGAACCCGTCTCGGGCCTGCTGCCCACCACTGCTGCCGCAGCCTCTGTCACCTGCTTCACGACTCTTTCGGTGCTCTGAGTGTGGATAGAGAACCCCGGGAACCTCGTACGGCTTGACCGGGGATCTCCTGGATCTGATCCCGGACAGTGAACAGGTGAATGCCGGCTCGTGCACCTGGCCCCCAGGCTGCCAGCTGATCAGTGTCTGCAAGCTGGTGGCTGACAAGTTCAGCTTGGGTGTCATGCGAGGTCTTACACTGGTGTCCCCATACTCCTCGCCAGCCCTCAGCTTCAAAATCTGGGTCACGCAAACCTGCGGTCGTCCTCACTCTGACTCGCCATCAGTGAGGGGAGGACACATTCTGAGTGTGCGAACCATGCTCCTGTCAACACGTAGAAGGTCACAGCTGTTTGGACCTCTTGGGCTGCGACCTCATCACTCTGAGCTGCGTGAGGATGTGCTTGGGGCCGTCCTCTAGTCTGTGGTAAACCCTTTGATGTCGTAGTAGAGTTTGAAGTACACCTGCAGGCAGTACTGACTAGGATTTCCAGGGTGTTCAGTTCTTTGCCAGTCAGTCCATGCTTTCTGGTCCACATGTACACGAGCGACTGGGCTGTGGTGAGCCATCTGGAGTGGGACACCCTGCCCACACTTGATCTCCTGCGTTTGGGACGGGAGAACGCCCCGCTTCACAGCCTGGACCAGCTGGTAGGAGACCTGCTGGTCAGTGGACATTTTGACCGGGGATATACTCCGGTATCTCCGTGAGATCTTCACCGCCTGGCACTCCTTTCTGAACTCTGCGTTGTACTGCATCTCATTCACGCTGGACAGCAGACTGCACACGGGGAACCCGTGAACCCAGTGTCAGATGAAGTAGGCCCGTCGATGCTGGGGGATAAGGTGGCGCAGGGGCAACTCGTTTGTGTGCAACACGCATATACTCCAGAAGAGCTTGCGTCCCAGCATCTTCTCCAAATGGGGTGAGTACCACCCTTCCACCCCGTGTTGGCCCAGTTGCGTCACCTTGCAGTACGATCAGTGAGCTGGTGGAGTCGTAATGTCACCAGCAGATCATAGAGAGCCTGAGCCACCTTGAACGCAGGCTTCTCAGGTGGCACCGGGCCCTCTGGTACAAAGTGCCAAAGGAAACTTCCAATGGCTCCTCTGTCACTGACACATGCTCCTCCCTGATCAACCTTGGGTGCAGTTTCCATAGCTGTCGGGCACCATCCCCCCTGTCTTGTCCTTCCTCCCATCGTAACCCCAATCCAACTATTTTGGTACCCTGGTGCTTTCCCCTGGTAAAGGGTCCGGCCGATGCCATGGCATCCTCCCTGGCCCTCCTCAGCTTGTTAGGATCGCAGCCCAGGTACGACATGCCCTGGAGAGAGGTGGCAGTGAGCGGAACGTCGACCCGGATGCTTGCCAGCGCCAGGTTCCGGACTGGCATTGTGTTTCTTCTTGCAGCTGGCCTGTCCAAGTACTGCATCACAAGGGGTGCCAGGGACCCAGCCTCTCCTTGAGCATCGTCTACCAGTATGGCAAGCCTCCTGTTGCTCCTCCTCTTTCCTCTGAGTGGCAGGGTGAACGACTCCTCCGTCCCATCCTCAGAATCCTGGTGATCTTCAGCCGGGGCCCAGGAACATCTGCTCCTGCAGCTCAAGACTCTGACCTTTTCATCTTTCTGTTTTCTGCTTCTTCAGCTTAGCCTTCTCTTCCAACTGCTTTCTCTTTGTTGCTTTCACTTATCTATGCGTCCCCATTCTTGTCTACCCCTGCCCATCATCATTGCACTCTCCTCCCCAACTTTGATCCTCTGGTAGAACAGCCACTCCAGGTCTAAAGTAGGGACTTTGCTGGCCAGGGGCAGTCACACTGCACGTGTGCTCTCGCGTGGCACAGCTGGGGTTGGGAGCAGTGGGATTCCTGGTCCTTGCAGAGGAAGATCGTGTGAGGGCAGACCTTTTATGTCAAACAGCCTGTCCATATTCTTCTCCACAAATTTCCCTTTTACTGCTTTAGTTTTGCTCTGCCCTCTCACCACTTCACTAACCTTCTTCCAAAAATTATCTATCCTCGGTCACGGACCGGTAAATAACAACCACGGGAGGTGCAAACTGGGCGTTTGATTTCTTCCCCTGGGGAAACACCATGGGGGTCAGATCCTTCGCAATGTCTCTCACTGGTACCCCCGCTTGTCCCAAAACCCTCCCGGATGCCGCTGAGTTCTTGGAGAAGGATTCCCCTCTTCATCACGCCGCGATACGTAGGCACCTCACTCTCAGCAAACTCTCGTCCACCGCCAACAAAGGCGGCCAACTTGGATCCAGAGCTCTGTCTAGTTGCGGGCTTCGACCCACTTGATTTACAAGGAGAAGCCATCCTGAAAAAGACGATCAAGAATTGATGATAGGTGCAAATGAAGCCGTTACTTTAGCGGGGCTAAACTATGTTTTGCATATAAATATAAAAGTCCATTTTTGCATAGCAAGAAGTGCTCAAACCAAAAAGTTGAATTGGACAAACCACCCTTAAAATTCAATTGTACATAAGAAAACACCCTGCCAAATTCGAAATAATCTATATTTCACTTTTCATTGGACCTACGGCGTACCCTATCGTATAAGTCTGATAATTGTAGAGACTTTCTTGGGCTGAGTTAAAATGGTACTTCTAGTTTTGTACACATTTATTTATAAGTCCTATAAGGAACATAGAATATTTACAACCAGATATGTAGTGAACCAGCCAGTGAGTGTCTGAGGAGCGCGTGAGATGTGCGTCCTGGTAGTGCCGTGATCCGAGGTGTTCTGGCTTCGTTCCCACACTTCTGACCGCTCCTCTCTTGTGTCGTCGATATTTATAAAAGGCTGACAATATACATTTGGCCTGTGACCTACTTGCTCGAGCTAACAAGTGCAAGCTGTACTTGGTTCTCACGACACGATGAACCATGGGAGGAAAGATATACATATAATTATATATACATTATATTTATATAATTATATGTTTATGATGTTCCTAAAAATATACTGTTTCTTTTGATGTTAAGTACATGAAGATATCCTGTATGGAAGTTATAATACTTGTTATACTTGTGTGATAATAGTTGTAATTCAATAGTAATAGTAATGCAAGTTATTATATATGTTAGAAGTGATTGCTGACTGACATTGCTCGGGCCGCTACATAATTTGTCCTCAAATTAGTCACATAAGAATTAGCTAGGGAATAAAAAGTGGTAAAAGAACTGTACACCTAACAAAAGGCTATATACATACATATAATAATATTATATGTATGTATATAGCCTTTAGTTAGGTGTACAGTTCTTTTACCACTTTTTATTCCCTAGCTAATTCTTATGTGACTAATTTGAGGACAAATTATGTAGCGGCCCGAGCAATGTCAGTCAGCAATCACTTCTAACATATATAATAACTTGCATTACTATTACTATTGAATTACAACTATTATCACACAAGTATAACAAGTATTATAACTTCCATACAGGATATCTTCATGTACTTAACATCAAAAGAAACAGTATATTTTTCAACAACAACAATAATAACACCACACAGTGTGTGGTGTTATTATTGTTGTTGTTATTGTTGTTGTTGTTGTTAGTAGTGGTGGTGGTGTTATGATAAGATAGTGATGATGATGATAAACAACAGCAACAAGATAAGGATGGAGCGAAGGCCAGAAGGAAACAGGAGGAAGGAGTGTGGTGGTGGGGGTATTAAGGTGGAGGAGGGAAGTGAGATGTTACCAGGTACGGAAGGCAGGCGATCTCCTTGCTGTTGACGTTACCTCACACCTGCACTTTTATATTCTATTAGTTAAATTTTCTTAGTTTTCCCCGAACTTCGGATTTCTTACTCTACGTCACAAAGGGAATTTGATGAAGAGAAATCTCAATATACTCTTCTAAAATTCTAATTGAGTTGTGCAATTTTTCACCCTACAAGAGTTTGCAGATTTTTAGTAGGTTTGTTAACATTGCTTCCGTGGTGCACTTGTAATGGTTAGATGAGCGAGTTGTGATGCTGTAAGGCTACGATTTGAGTTCGTGTCTTACTCTCCACGTCCTCACATGACTAAAGTCACTACTTATCACCCATCATTCGTAGGGACTGTTACGAATGCTGGACATGATGTTTCTGTCTGTTTTGTACATGCAGATATAAACATCAATCTATCTAATCATTTGAGGACACTGCAATAAGCGTAGTGGGAAAAAAAATACAGTTTTCGTTATTTGATAACATAAAGAAAAAAGCTACATACATTTTCATCATGAAGTTTGGTTCTGAATGCGTTTCCTTAGGAATATAACGTTTAACTAATCCATGTTGGTATTCTCCTTATGAGGGCCCAGCGTGCCGTGACCCCGTCCTCCCGTGGGTCTCAGAAGGACGGAGATGATCGATGAACTCAATGCTGTAGGATCGGACCGTAGGGAGAAGGCCATTTGTGTTACCTTTGTGATCTCTTGAGAGTGAGTGAGACATTGCCTCCTTGTGCCTTGATCTTCCTTATTTACCCTGATCTCTTTTGTAGACCGACAGAAAACAAGGAAAAGGCCATTCGTTGACGACCCTAGAGTGGACGAGAGAGAGAGAGAGAAAGAGAGAGAGAGAGAGAGAGAGAGAGAGAGAGAGAGAGAGAGAGAGAGAGAGGGGCGAGAGAGAGAGAGAGAGAGAGAGAGAGAGAGAGAGAGAGAGAGAGAGAAAATAATTGACCCGAAACTATATCAAGACTACTGCCAGACCGAGCTAAATATATGTGTGTGTGCGCGTGTGTATGTGCGTGTGTGTGTACGTGTGTGTGTGTGCACGTGCGTGCGTGCGTATGTGTGTGTGTGCGTGTACGTGTGTGTGTGCGTGTGTATGTGCGTGTGTTTGTACGTGTGTGTTGTGTGTGTGTGTGCGTGCGTGCGTGCGTATGTGTGTATGTGTGTGTGCATGGTGTGTGTTGTGTGTGTGTGTGTGTGTGTGTGTGTGTGTGTGTGTGTGTGTGTGTGTGTGTGTGCGTGTGTGTGTGCGAGGGAGTGCATATAGTCTGGATGGGCAACACCTGTGAGGGACGGTTACTGCCTCTCGTTGTGTCACTCGCTTATCTCGCCTCTGTTCTAAAGTCCTTCAGTTTTATTGCATAGCCTTCGTTTTCCATCGATCCAGGCTGGGGCGGGGAGAGGACGAGGCTCGGTCAGCCTTAGTCGGAAAACTATATAGGCTATATCGTGGAGAAACAATTCACAGAGTGGAAAGAAGTTTTAAAAAAATTCATATTAAAGACCGAATTTGGTCACCCTACCACCCCTTTGTTACTTGTACATCAGATCAACACAGTGTACTAGGAAATAGACGTCCACACTAAAGATGTGGAACGTGTCCAAGCTCGCACAGGCTAAAGTCAACTTTTTAAATACCCTCACCTTAAAATACTTCTATTACAACCTGATCTAACCCAACCTAACCTTCCCATCCCCTTTTTGATTTCTTTACTTTTTACAAAGAAAGAAAAGTGCTAAATTGTTCTTGAAAAAAGTTCAAAAAAAAGTTCTAAAAAAAATGGTGTGGTGATGGCGGTGGTGGTGTGATGGTGGGGGTGATGGTGGTTGTTGGGTGATGGTGATGGTAGTGGTGATGGTGATGGTATGGTGATGTGATGGTAGTGTGATGGGGATTTGGGAGTGGTGATGGTGGTAGTGGTGGTGGGGGTTGGGGGGTGGTGATGGTGGTGGTGGGGGTGATGGTGATGGGGTGGTGGTGGTGGGTGGTGGTGGTGGTGGGAGTGGTGATGTGGTGTGGTGGTTTTGGTGGTGGTAGTGGTGGTGGTGTGGTGGGTGGTTTGGGGTGGTGGTGTGGTGTGGTGGGTGGTGGTGTGGTGGGTGGGTGTTGGTGTGGTGGTGGTTGGTGGTGGTGGTGTGGTGGTGGTGGGGGTGGTGGTGGTGTGGTGTGGTGATGGTGATGGGGTGGTGGTGGGGGATGGTTGGGAT